>RXID01014479.1:0-31785 GCA_005019695.1 Trichopus zeylanicus subsp. travancoricus | reverse complement strand
TTGAAAACCACTCTTAGGACTTAGATATGATTATCCTTAACCAATGTTTTGATGACCAGTCATCTACATAGCATTCAACTAGTTTATGTATAAGGTCATCGAAAATTTGGGTCATGGCCCTTTGATAAATGGCACCCACATTTTTAAGCTCGAAGGGCATTACCTTGTAATAATAGATGCCGATTGGAGTTCAAAAGGTTGTATGTTTTTCATCATCAGGATGCATTTTGATTTGATTATATCCCAATAAACCATCCATAAAGAGAATAGTACAAAATTGATCATATTGTCGATCATGATTTCCATTATGGGTAATGGAAAATCATCTTTTGGACATGCTTTATTTAAGTCCTTGTATTCCACACAAATGCATATTTGACCATTCTTCTTCTTAACAAGCACAATCCTTGCAACCCAAGCTAGATATTTCTCTTCCCTGATGAAGCTAGCTTCAATCAGTTTCTTTGTGTCTTCTATTATCTTTGTTTCAAGTCAAGTTTCATTTTCCTCGGTTCCTGTTTAATAGGTGAAAGTTCAAGATTGATAGCTAGCTTGTGGACTATGACTTCAGGATCTAGTCCAATTACTGCTTGTAACTCCATGCAAAGTAGTCAGTATATTCCTTGAATAATACTTTGAGTTGGGTTTGGCTCTCCTCTGAGAGTTGTGTGCTAATAAAGGTTAGCCTAGGATCTTCCTTTAAGCCTAGTTTGACTTTCATCAATTCATCAATTGTGGCTTGCCCCTTATTCTCAAGTTCAAGTGGAGCTTCTTTCAATTTGAGGATCATGTCTCCACAAAGTGATTTGTTTTTGGGATTTGGCAAGAGTTCTTCTCTTGATTTCAAGGATATTTCAGCTGCATCATGCCCCCTTTCTTTTGGTCTTGATAAAGTTTTATTCAGAACTTCATTTTCTTGTGATGCCTAGAGAACTGTGGCTGGCTTGATGCATGCAACTTGTGTATCAGAAGGCATTAAGGATGTTTGATCAACCTCATTATTGGATAAAGGTTCAATGGTGACCAAAAGACATGTGTGGATACTTGGAGTGATGTAGCCCAATCCTCTGGAATTCTTATTTCCTCTTTTGAGGATATAAGCACATCTTGGAGGTGGATCCCATAAATTTTCGAAGAAACGGCTTTCTTCCTTTATTTGTTAAATTTTGCAACCAAACTTATTGACTATTTGATGAAGAGTATTTAAAAACTACTTAGGTATGACCACTGGCTGATAGCTATCATCATCTTCTAGATCCTTAGTGTTTAGGATTTCATGCATCTTGGGACATAGGGGATTGCCTTATAAAACAATATCTCCTTTTCTCCCTTATGTCATGAGGGAATATAAAAGGCTATTAATTCCTCCACAACATTGATATTTAGTTCATCTAGTTGTTGAAGTAAGCCTTCTCAAACTTTAGTAATAAGGAGAGAACTCTCTATTTGAGCCTTATTGCTATCAACATCAGAAGAATAGCCACCCTGGCAAAATGGTGGGATTTCTTCATCTGAGGAGTCAATGTCACTTCTTAGATAAGGAGGCGTGAAGATTAGACTAGCGATCCTCTTCTTAAGTTGACTAATGGAAGTAGACCCTTGATCAACATGAGATTGTTGGTAGTATTTCACATCATTGTAATATACCTTGTCAACATCAAAGGGATGTACATCTCTATTAATTTGGCATTACCATCCTCAAATTATTTGAGATATTGGTTAATGGCACCACCTTGTTTTTTTATAATCATGGTCTCCCTAATATTTCTTTGTATGACACATCAATGTTGATGATATAGAACCTAGCATCAGTTATTAATTTGCCTATTTTCAATGGTATGGCTATGGCACCGAGAGCTCTCAACTATTTTGATTAAACCCTTGGATGGTTATAATTTCAGATGATAAGTGACTCATATCCAAAGATAAGGCCCTTAACATATGGAGAGTCATCAAATTGACTGAAGAGCCTAGATCAATGAGGATGTGATTGATTTTGATCCCATCACTATCCCTAATGACATATAATGGCCTATTATATTATGTTGTCCCTAGTAGCAATCATCATTTGTGAAAGTGGTGGTAAAAGTTCGACGAGCCTATAAAGACTCCTTCATTCTCTCTTTAGCAAAGTATGCATAGTAATCAATTGGCTTTTGTAAAATATGCACTAACATGTCCTTGAGTTTTTGTGACATCATTAGGGCATCAAAGATACTTAGCATAGTAGGAATTTTCTTGAGATGAGTTGCTATATTATATGCTACCTTTCTAGGTGCAGGTTTAGCTTGTGAAGCCTTAGTGTCCTCGTTCATCTAAATTTCTCTATCCTTGCTTCTGGGGATGTTCTTTTCCCTAGGCACTGGAGCTTGCCTTGGGGTTAGCATTTTACTACCTTTGAGTTATACTTGGTTTGCATTCCTTAGTTTGAATTCTAGTATCATGAGACCAATAAGGCTCTTCCTCAGAGTCACTACCAAGGTTGATTATGTGACAAGAGTTGGTGGATCCTTGCCCCCAATTGGTAGTTTTCTAGATATCTTTAGAAGTTGTGACTGGATAATAATCATCCCATTCAACTTTTGAGGGCATAGAGAGAGATTTTTAGAGACTCATTAGATGAACCTTCTATTTTATTATCTGGCATACCTTCTTTAGGGCTTTGTTTTTAGGGCACTTCTTTTGTCAATGTTTGGATTAGATTGACACAGGAGTTGAGTGGGCTCTAGCATTACCTTTCTTAGTCCAATCCCAAAATGCCTACTTCTTCTTTTAGTGCCTGCTAATGAAGGGCCTCCCAAGTAGTCATAGAGTTGTTCTAATTAAGACATAGAGTCATATTCAATGCCCATGTCCTATATATATAATTCCTCTAAAGTTGGTAGGAGGCATCCTTCCACAGGTTCTTAACAGCAATTGAGATGGCTGCTCATCAATGTTTACTCCGAATATGTGAGCCATCATGCATAAAAAATAGTGAGCTCAGATAATTACATTGATAGTGTCTTACTTTCTTGACCCGTCTATAGAATAGTTGGCACTAATGATTATTTTGATCCTGGGGAGGGTTGGTAGGTGATTCTCCACCACTTATACCTAGTCTATTGAATGGCTTTACTTTCTCTGCTAGCACTTTTTTATCTTCTCGACTTCCTTATATAGTATGGTAGTCATGTTTGATATGCTTTCCATATGGGTAGCCATAACCTTCATGTGTCTATTCAACATTTGCATTTGCCTTTTGATAAAATTCATGTTAATCATAACTAGTTCTTTCACAGTATCTAGTTATAATTTAAGCATGCCATAGTCGTATTCATGGCCAAACCACTCTCTAAGATAGTAATCTTAGGAGCAGACTTCAAGGAGACTTATAGGATATTTCATTTCATCAATAATATTTCCAATGAATTCATTCACTTCTTCTAACTTTGCGTCCTGAATTTCATCATTGTTGAAATGATGGGGTAGCGATCAGCTTGGTTGTGAACCTTTAACAGTAGATACTGTAGAGCACATTGTCACTGAAAGTTCACTTTCTTCATCTCTCATGATAAGGTCCTCTAGTAGAGCTCTAGGCCTCGTTTGGTACGGGGTCAGGGCTAAGTTGACCCCGTCCAGACCAAGTTATCTTCCAAACACCAAATAGTTGACCGCACTAATATTATTTTATTCATTTAATTTTTAACCATGTTTTGACTAAAATACCCTCACTTGATCTGAACCGTCGGATCTCGATCCAACGGCTCAGATCGGGTAACAGTCGAATACCGTCACTTGATCTGAACCGTTGGATCTCGATCCGACGGCTCAGATCGATGAACAGTAATATCTCGTCAACTGTTCATCTTCTCCGTCCGCGAGCTCCGCGGCGGAGCTGCCCCCCGAGCTCGGCCGGCGAGCTCCGCGGGCGAGCTCGGGCGAGCTCGGGCGCCCGAGCTCCGCGGGCGAGCTCAGGCGGCGGGCTCCGCGGGCGACCTCGGGCGGCCGGGTCCGTGCGCGAGCTCGGTCGAGCTCGGGCGCCCGGGCTCCGCGGGCGAGCTCGGGCGGCCGGCTCCGCGGGTGACCTCGGGCGAGCTCGGGCGCCCAGCCTCCAGGGGCGAGCTCTCGCGGCGGGCTCTGCTGGCGAGCTCGGCCGGCGGGCTCCGCGGGTGACCTCGGGCGAGCTCGGCCGCCCAGCCTCCGGGGGCGCGCTCTCGCGGCGGGCTCCGCGGGCGAGCTCGGGCGGCCGGCTCCGCGCGCGAGCTCGGGCGGCGGGCGAGCTCGGCCGCCCGGGCTCCGCGGCCGAGATCGGCCGGTCGGCTCCGCGCCCCTTCCCCGCCGGAGAGGAAGATGAACAGTAATACGAAGAGGGCATTTTAGTCTATACAAAAATTTAACTATCTGTTGACCAGATCAGGGACCAAACGGAATTTAGTTGACCGCATTAGCTTTTTACATTTTACCCTTTCCTTTAATTTTGACCCTTGACCCCGACCCCGTACCAAACGGGCCCCAAATGGTCCCTTATATCCTAATGGTGTTCTGGACTTAAAAATGGTTTATTCGAGTGTGGATATAGAGACTCATCCAGTTTTCTGGAATCAAATCAAATCTCATACAAAAAAAAAAAAAACTTCCTTTGGTTATTTTGTAAAAATTTAAATTTCGACCAATACCCCGTGATAATAAAATAAATTTTAAAATTATTTCAAAATTGTAATATTTTAAAATTATAAAAATATTTAAAATCATTAAAATAATTAATATAATTAATATGAACTAATCGAAATACATCAATAAATGTAAATAAATTTCGAAATTAAAATTTAAAATGATGATGCACACAAATGCACAAAAGCTTGAATTTTTTTTAAAAAAATTACTTGTCACGGAAAAAGCTGGGCGATGACAGCACGTGGGCTTGAAGTGATTTTCACACAATACCCTCTAAAATACGCCATAGTTACAAATCAACCACGCGCCGCTGCCTCGTCCCAGATCAGAACCAACAAAAACTATTACTCCTCTAATCCATCATTAATAATCTCTTTCGTGATTAATCACTTAATTTAATTTTAATGATCTTCCAGACTGCGACCTTCCTCTATTTAGTATCCTTCCTGCTCGCCGAGCCAATAGCAAACATTCATGGCCACTCCATTTCTGCTTCTTCTCCTCATCTTCTCTCCTCTCGCAACCAATGCAGCTTCCTCTCAGACCTCTTCCTCCTCCTCCTCCTCTGTGAACCCCTTCACTGCCAAGGCGGCCGTGCTCCGTTACTGGGACCGCAAGATCCCGGCGCAGCAGCAGCGGCCGCACCCTTCCTTCCTCCTCTCAAAATTCTCCCCGCTCTCCGCCCTAGAATCCGCCACCTACTCCTCCCTCGTCACCGCCGACCCCTCTTCCCTCACCCCACGCCTCCCCGCCTTCTGCTCCGCCGCCCGCCTCCTCTGCTCCTCCTCCTTCACCAACTCCCTCGCCTCCCACCACGGCGACTCCCACTTCGCCAACTACGACAACATCAACTTCACCAACTACGGCACCTTCGCCACTGCCGGCGCTGACTCCTTCAAGAACTACTCCTTCGAGCAAACCATCCCCGTCGACAGCTTCGGCCGCTACTCCCACGACGCCGTCGGTCACGAGGAGACATTCCAGCTCTACTCCCTCAACGGTACCATCGTCACCGACAACTTCACCTCCTATGCAGCCAGCACCACTGGCGGCACCGGAGCCTTTTCCACCTACGGCAAATTCTCCCAGGTCGCCGAACTCAATTTCGCCAACTACGAGGCCAAGTCCAACGGCCACGCCCAGAACTTCACCTCTTACTCCGACGAGAATAAGGGCGGGGACCAGACCTTCACCAGCTACGGCAAAGACGCCAACGGCTTGCCCACCACCTTCACCTCATACGCCACAGACACCGGTATCTTCATCTCCACCTTCAAAGGCTACAGCGAGAACGCCAACGGCCCGGCTGACACATTCATCAAGTACGACGACGACCAGGGAAGCTCGCACGTGAACTTCCAGTCCTACGCCGACGAAGCAAACGGCGCCGTCGAAACCTTCTCCACGTACCGGGCCAACGCCGACGTCGGCGACGACAAGTTCCAGTCCTACGGCAAGGGCGGCAACCACCCGACCGTCAAGTTCACGAGCTACGGCCATGATTTCAAGACCGGCGAGGACCACTTCAAGGGCTACGGCGAGGCGTTCAACAACGCGGAGGTCACCTTCACGACCTACAAAGGAAACCCCTCCGACTTCGCCTCCTACTCCAACACCAGTATCACCTTCAAAGACTACCAGAACATCTCCACAGCCGCCGGCGCCGACACGACGAGTGGCAAAACCGTGAAAAGACTCGTGGAGCCGGGCAAATTCTTCCGGGAGAGCAGCCTGAAGGAGGGGACGGTGATGCCGATGCCGGACATTCGGGATAAGATGCCCGAAAGGTCCTTTTTGCCCCGGTCGATTGCAGGAAAACTCCCGTTCAATGCCACTGAGTTGACTCAGATCTTCAACTTGCCCGCGGGCACGGCGCTGGGGCAGGCGATCGGGGACACGATCAGCGAGTGCCGGCGAGCGCCGAGCCGCGGTGAGACGAAGCAGTGCCCTACGTCGGCGGAGGACATGATCGACTTCGCCGTGTCGGTGCTTGGCAGGTCCGCCGTGCCGCGGAGCACAGAGAGCGCGACTGGGTCCAGCGGAGACATTTTGATTGGGACGGTGAAGGGGATCAACGGCGGTAAGGTTACGGAGTCGGTGTCGTGCCACCAGAGCTTGTTTCCTTATCTAGTTTACTATTGTCACTCTGTGCCCATGGTGCGGGTGTACGAGGCGGAGATATTGGCCGTTCAGACGAAGGACAAGATAAATCACGGTGTTGCCATCTGTCACTTGGACACGTCGGCATGGGGCCCGGAGCATGGTGCTTTCGTGGCGCTGGGTTCGAAACCGGGCGAGATTGAGGTGTGCCACTGGATTTTCGAAGGAGACATGACCTGGGTGGCTGATGACTGATGATTTTGGGCTGTATGCGTAGCAATAAAGAGCTGCAGCCATTTCTGGCCAGCTTGTTTCAGGGTTTTCTAAGTACTATCAAGTGTATGACTCTCGTTTTGTAAGCTACTACTGTTCGATGTATTTGTATTTCTATGATTACCGGTTAATAATTAGTCCCCGCTTTCTACTTAGAAAAGGAAGCAAAAATAGCTCGACTCTTTTTTTGTAAAAAAATACATATTATTCTTAATTAATTTATCAGATAACAAATTGATTCATAGTCTATTCTTTCGCGCGTACTCACCGGCCTCGGCCGCAAAGGAAGAGGGGAGGGGGGGCTCGCAGACGCTGGTACGAGAGTGTACGGCACCGACACCCGGCCTCGGGCTTCGGCCACTGAGAGCCGGCAATGATTGGGATGCCAAAACGGATTTTGACTGTTGGTCTAATGATTCAAATAAGTTTCTAGTTTAATCTTGTTATTTGTATTTTATTGAACAATTAGTGTTAGTTTGTGTGGGAGGCTAGATGTGGTTGTGCGAGATGAGTTACGTCTTGGAACTCGTTTGCTGGCCACATACAAGCCATCTTTCTAAATCGTACGTCTTAACACTTGTTTGCTGGCTATATACGAGCCATCATTCTAAGTTATGCTCTACCTATGAAAACTTGCAAAAATCTTTCTAGAGGTGGACAATTAATATTCAGACTCAATTTGAGCCGCTCTTCCGAGGAGAGATGTAAATCTCAGGGTTTGTTTGTTTTGTAAAATTTTAAAATTTTTGAATTTTTAAATCCTAAAAATTATAAAACCCAGTGTTTGTTACGTAAAATTTTGAAATTCTAGAACTCTCAAATCTCAGCAAATCTAAAATTTATTGGTTCTCTAAAATTAGTTAAATTTTAGAATTTAATATATGAGATTATGTGTTGAATGAACTCTATAGTCAAACAAAATGTAAAATTTATGAATCTATCAAAATAAACACCAAATCTCGAAATTCTAAATTTATACGTGTTAGAAAACAAATAAACTATCAAAATTTTTTAAATCTAGGATTTTGAAAATTTAAAATATTAAAATATTTAGAATTTTGAAGTTTCACGAAACAAACATGCTTTTGATATCCTTTATGTGCATTATACACACTCGTAGGCTGTTGTGGCTGAAATGACACATTGTTGTAGCATGTACATATGATTATGTTGTTCTCAGTGAGTTTCAATGCACAATGATGTCCTCCAGTTTACAGTGCATCCTTGTCTCCTCTCTTTTCTTGCAAGTTGCAAACAGGCACCAGATTTGCTTCACTGCAGAAGCACCAATCGTCTTGTATACTGGTGGGCAGCCTGTGGATTGACTCATTTTTCTCTTGCAGATTTTAAACTTTTTTGGTTCATATAGTAGGAGCTGACAAAGTTCATAAACTGCTGCAATGAGATCAAAGCAACAACAATTGCCAAAAAGGAAGGTGGTGAATTTAGCATTTTAAAGCTCTGAGTCTAACCCTTTAAAGGCAGAGAGCACGCACGCAAGACGCATGAGCAACGCATGCATTTCAATGGCTGGACCTGAGAGGTTGCAGATACATAGGACTGATCAGTCTCCAGTTTCTGATTAAATTTTGTGGTGTAGCTTGATGTTATCAGTGTGCAAATGCCCTTCTGTTTTACCTGCTTCTGTAATTGAATCATTAAAGCACTTCATTTTATTAGCAGTGAAATATATTTTGTCTCCTGATTCTCTACCGTGCATAGTTTCCTTCTGGTAAAAAAATGTGATGCTTCTATGCCTGTAAAATATTTTCACTTTATGGTCGAGAGACGAGATAGTACTGCTGATAAAAAATGCTTTTTGTACGGAGAAAGTATACATTGAAAGTCAATTTTTAAAATACAAAAAATTGGAAAAAAAAATAAAAATACAATGTTAATGTTAATGAAGTTGTATATTACGAATCGGATACATTTCGAATATTGCTAAAATTATATTCGTATCTATATTATTGGTATGAGTATGAATATAATTACGGATATAAATCGGTTCATCAAATTAGTATCTGTATTTAATTAATTCAAATATGAATACAGATTGGATAATTTATAGACCAACATGAATTTTCTTTAGATATATAAATAATTATTGTACAATTAGTTACCATCCTAATATGGAAAAAAAAAGAGCTCATATTTAGAATTCGATTCTGCATTCGAATCCAAGATCTCGTGGGAAAAGTAATTAACGGATTCGGCTCAATTTGGATTTTGGTAAAAAACTCGCGCAAGGAAATCATAATCCGACTCGGGCTTTCCAATTCAAGACCTTCGAAATCCGAGTCGATTTCGGACCTCGCTCCCTATATAAGACCCCCTCCTCGTCCCCAACCTCTACTTCTGCATTCTTCTCCACAGAATCCTTGTGCGTGCTTCTCAGCGTATTCTGTTATACTCTTATCAAAAACTGCGGAAACTGAGATGGCTGCTTCCGGCGACATGGGACAGACCCCGCAGCTGTGCCGCAACGGCTGCGGCTTCTTTGGCAGTGCTCAGAACCGCGGCCTGTGCTCCAAGTGCTTCCGCGAGGTCCTTATCAAAGACCAACTGCGGGCCCTCACCGTCAAGGAACCGGAAGACAAGCCGAAGCTCGACGAGAAGGACAACGCCACCACTGGTCCTCTTGCTGCAACGACAGCGCCGACGTCTGAGAAGCCCGCCGCTTCCCGGTGCCAGAAATGCAACAAGAAGATCGGCTTGCTCAACGTGTTCAAATGCCGGTGCGGCGGAGCGCACTGCACGGAGCACCGCTACCCGGAGCTGCATCACTGCACCTTTGATTTCAAGAAGCATGGCCGCGACTTCCTTTCAAAGGCGAACCCCGTGACGAAGGCTGATAAGCTTGAAGACAGGATCTGATTGTAACTTACTGCAAATAAAATATTAAAGCGCATATCAGGTTTTAGGTCATGTGTCCAGTTTTTTTTTTTTTTTTCTTTTCACGTATTTTGTCACATAGTTGAAGTGGAAATAGTCAAGAAGAATTAATGTTGAGTTTTTTGGTGTTGATGTTTGAGCATTGCACCGAGCACGGTAGCAAATCTCTGCCGAAATCGAAATCGAAACAGAAACCGAAACCTTCACCTATTGACGATGTCGAACAGGAAAAGGCAACCACTTCACCAGTTCGGGAGCTGGAGAGCGAAAGCCTGCAATGACAAGAGAAGGCTCTTCACCAGTTCTTTAATCGCCGGATCTGACCAAACTCCCTTCCCGGTTGAATTTTTGCAGAGCGACAAATAATTCTGGCTTGTTAATCAAGTGTCCACGCTCTGAATTAGAAATTTATAGACTTAAATATATAATAACTAAAATTTCATAAACATATAAGTCACAATCTTAAATATGTATAAATTAATAATTTATAAAAATTATATCAATAATTTAAGAAAAATAATGCTCAATCAAATAATTATATATTATTAAGTTATCTTATAATAGATTTACATATATGTTAAATATAAAAACAAACAAATTTATTTTGAATTCTCGTATCACTTTATAACTTAGTTGTATAAGAATTTATATATAGCGATCAAATTTACAAGAAAATAAATTATTTTATTTTTAATAAATATTTTTAAAATAAAATAAAGTATTCAAGAACTTGTTTTGCAAAAAATTAAATCACATTAAAAAAATATTTAAAATATATCTCAAACAAGGATATATTTGAAGTCAACAAATAAGGCTTTAAAGTACAATTATATTTTTCAAATCAAACACAAAACAAAATTAAATTAATTAAATTGGTGTTTTTTACACAAAATAAAGTATACACATATTAGGTGATCCAAATCACGAATAGGTTGGCCCATTTAAAGTCAGTGACTTGATTACGAAAATAATATGTATCGGAATGGACTACAATATGAATATGCGACTACTCTGATACTCACGAATGATAGCAAAACCAATTTTTCATAATCACATAAACATGTCGATATAACCATTATTTAACTCTAATAATAAGGCCACAACATGAATCACGAGATAAACAACAAAGTCAAAATTATTAAAATATAGAAATTCACAAAATATTCATGATATAAAAATTCTTGTCACGAATACATACATAATTTTTATATGTCAAATATAAATAAATACAAGTATATGTTAAAATCTAATAAATATTTCATAAGTTCACATGCATAATTTTTAATATTTTTAAATCATGTAATTATATATACATCACGAATCATGATACAATTATAATTTTATATCAAGAGCATCTAAAAAAATATTAAACAAGTATAATACTTGAAAATTTTGTTATTCATTGAAAAGTATAAAATTTACAAATTAAATATCATTTAATATTATTAAAAATTACTCATTTATTTACCTAACAGAAAATCATAATAAGCACAATAAAACTAGTTTAAGCATCTTTGATTGGACATAAAATATAAAAGTAAAATTAACTCCTTTAATATTGTTATCACAATAATCATTTACAAATACATTAACTTAATACTCTAACCTAACTATCTCCTTTGGCCTTAATCTAATATATTCAAAAGCATTAGATGAGATTTAGCTAATAACACATGTCATAATAGCCTAATTTGATCTCTCGTCCAATTCACAATAATTTTAAGATTGAAGTTTTTAATATAAATAATTGACCTTCAAATCATGTACATGAGCTTCTTATAATTTGGAGATGAAATCAATTTAATTAGCAATAGGGCATAGCTACATTCTAATATTAAAAACAAGATTTCAAGGCATATTTGACAACCATGGCTTCAAAGTAATTGCATTAATCATGTTAAAATCTAAGAATCAAAGAATTTTTATCTCATGACAAAATTTAAACATCAAAAGAACTAAATATATTAACAAAAATTTGGGAAAATTTGAGACAAAAAATAACATTAATAACACCAATATTCAAAATATATAATCTTACAAACTCTAATCCTAAATCAAAATAACAATAGTGTAGAAAAGAGAGGAGAACAGAAAAATAATAATATTTATATTTATATTTCTTCAACTTCAAAAATGCAAAGTTGATAAAGGAGAATGACACACATTCATTCTCATGACGAAATCTACAATCCTCACTACAATATTTCAGAGTATTCTTCGCACTAATTTAACACCTCTATAGTTTAAATTAGTATCAAAAAATCATTAATGATGCTAATTAAATATCTTTTAAGTAGTGTTGGGAATATTTGCTACGCTAAAAAAACACCTCTAATGCTCAATGGCGGCGCTAACTTAAGGGCCACCTTTAATAAAAATTAGCGCTAAGAATACAACATTCATGGTGTAATAATTAGCATAGGCATTGGTGGTGCTAAAAAATTAGCATTAGAAATACAAGATTTGTGGTGTAATAATTAATGTCAACAATAGGCTTGTTATTTGGTGTGCTACTCTTTAGTGCCATATGGAGTTGCCCATTGGCGGTGTTGGTTGCTAGTGCCACCAATAGTTTTTGACATTGACGACACTAGAAAATGGTATTGCCAATGGCATTGGACATTGGCGGTACTTTTTTTATTTTTAATAGCCAAATACCCTGATACAGTAATATGTGCCCTTAATCTATATTCAAATCCTATAAATATAATATCAATATATTCTGAATATAATTTTATTTCTAGTCAATATAATCGATATATAAAATATAATTTAAAAGATACAAATATATTCTTAAAAGTATAAGTATAAATACAATCGAAAGATACACTTCATACTTTTTCAATTAAAAATTTAACAATACAAGATAAAATAATATTATTTCATACCTTTATCTACTTAACTCGCTTTCGGTTGTTGCTCGTGGATAGTCTCTTTGAATAAGTCTATACGAATACAAATATAAATTTTAAATTTATATAAAGTAACAATATATGTTCATGAAATATCAACATACAACTCAACACATAATTAAATCCAATAAGTTTTTAACAAATTTTTTCTAATTCTAAGTTATCAATTCATGAAATGTCACTAAGTTTGAATTGATTTTCAACATAAGTTTATTTTAGGGGTAAGAATAACATAAAATTTAAAAATAAATTACACCTATTTCAAAATCTAACGGTGATGAATTTTTTTTTTTCACTTCCGAACAGTTATTTGATTAGAAAAAATTAGCATAAAAAATCTATTATTATGTGTAGATTCTAAATACTCAATCATACATAATTATAGAGTACATGAGTAGTAGATAATAGGGGTTTGTTTGGAATGGGGTCATGGTCAAGGTCAAGGTCAAGGTCAAGACTAGTGAACCACTTTTGTAGACTAATATCTTTTTATCAAAATTAAGACTTCAATAATTTAAAACTCAAAAAACTATTTAATTTTTTATAATAATTTAATTTAATAATAACATAAAATAATAAATATTAATTTCACAAAAAAAAAAATTTCTAAAAAATGCTGACCCGGTCCCTGACCCCAAACCAAACAGGCCCTAGGTGATTAAGGGATCGTGGTTACTGGGTCTACGTGATGGGTGGTTACAGCTCCGCACTGTTTCGCAAAAGAGATGCGGAGGAGGGGAACGGATTCGAGGAGTGATCGCCGGCAAGGATCAGCATTTTTTAGTGGTCGTCGTTACTGTTCTTACGGCAGCGGAAGCGGAGATCACATCCTTCTCGGGCTTCCGCTCGTCTTCTTTTTTCTTGAAGCTCGGAGTCTTCAGCTGATCTCGAAGAAAGACTTCTCGATAGCACTTGAAGAACCGGCCTTGATTCTCAGGACTATCGAAGAAGCCGCAGCCACTGCGGCAGAGTCGCGGGGACGACTGCTCGTTTCTTTTCTTTAAATTGAGGGTCTCTGGTTGATCTTTGAGAAGGATGTCTTGACAGCACTTGGAGCACAGGCCGCGGTTCTCAGGACTGCCGAAGAAGCCGCAGTCTTTGGTGCACGGAGGCCGCTGTTCCTTGTCTGCAGAAGAAGACGAAGAAAGAGGAGCAGTGACATCATACTTCTTGCGCTTCGGCTTGTCGACGGTTTTCTTCAAGCTCAGCGATTTGTAGTCGAACTTTGAGAGAGACTTCTCGATGGCACTTGGAGTACCGGCCTTGATTATCAGGACTGTCGAAGAAGCAGCAGGCAAAATCCTCACGTAAAGAATGTTGGACGGCTGCAGCTCAATTTTCTGACAAAATCCTCATTAACCTCCAAGAAAACAGGAAGGTCGCTTTGAAAGAATATTGATACGTGTTTTAGGATATAATGTGCAATGCGAAAATCTTGGCGGCTGTTTATTTTACTTGAGTTTTTGAGTTCCATAAAGTTAGAAGTTCTTAAACCATTAAAATTAAGTAATTAATAGTGAGCATATTCCGAATTTTTTTCCTAATCAAATATCAGAATTTGAAGAATGATAAGTTTGATTCATTTTTGTTTGCAAACTAAACAATAAAATTATCGGAATTAAAGTAATTTAAAATTACTTAATTCCATAAAAATAGTATATTCAAATATTAAAATCATCGATTTTTTAATTCTATTAATTTCAAAAAATACTATAATTGACCGATTCTTTAATTTCAAAATTTAGAATTATTCAAACGCATCCGAATATTTTTTCCTTCTTTCCAAACTGCCATATCATGTGACCTTCGATATTTCTCTATTGGAATTGACAAATTAATAAATAACTAAAATTCTTTGATTTATTTAGGATCTGTTTGTTTTGTATGATTTTAAAATTTTTGAACTTTTAAATTTTAAAAATTATAAAATCTATTTTTTTTTTATACAGAACTTTAAAATTCTAAAATTTTTAAATTTTAATAACTATACAATTTATTAGTTTTCGAAAATTAGTTCAAATTTAAAATCCTAAATTTAAATTTAATATGTAAGATTACATACTGAATTTTATAGTCAAATAAAACACAAAATTTATCATTTTAAAATTTATAAATTCAACAAAATAAGCACAAAATTTTAAAATTTTAAATTTATATGTCTTACAAAATAAATATGCTATCAAAATTTTCAAATCTAAAATTTTAAAAGTTTAAAATATTAAAATCTTTAGAATTTTTAAATATTTTATATCTGCTTCAATGTTTTTTATTCAACCGTCAAACAAACAACCAAAATTCAGAAACAAAATACTTTCACTAAAATCGAAGATATTTCCTATACCATACAACACTGTAAATTTATTTTTTAAAGCCAAATAAAAGCAATGTTTCCTCAGATTATTTCCTTCAGCTTGTCAGCTTGTATCAAGGGGTTCTCCTTGGCAGTAGAATCACAGCCAGCCTCCTTGAAATCGAAGGTGCAGTCACATAGCGGAGACCAAGTCCTTGTGCTTCAGCTTGTCATCTGTCGTCTTTAAGCTTGGAACCTGTAGTTGATCGTTGAGAAAGACATCCCGATAGCACTGGAGCATCGGCCTTGATTCTCAGGACTGTTGAAGAAGCCTCAGCCACTGCGGCACAGACGCAGACACTGCGGCTTGTCATCTGTCTTCTTTAAACCAAGAAATCCTTGATAGCACTTGAAGCACAGGCCGATATTCTCAGACTGCCGAAGAAGCCGCAGTCGTTGGTGCACGGATGCGGCCACTGTTCCTTGTCTGCAGAAGAAGACGCGCAAAAAGAGGCAGAGAAATCATCCTTCCTGGGCTTCGTCTTTCTGTCAGTATTCTTCAAGCTCAAAGTTCGTAGTTGATCTTTGAGAAAGGCTTCTCGATAAAACTTGGAGCACCGAGTTTGATTCTAAGGACTGCCGAAGAAGCCACAGCCACTGTGGCGCAGTCGCGGACACAGGCTTGTCGCCTGTTTTCTTTTAAACCGAGAGCTTCTTAATAGCAATAGGAGCACAGGCCGCGACTCTCAGGCCTGCCGAAGAAGCCACAGATATTGGTGCAGGCGCATGGATGCGGGCTCTGTCCCGTGTCGCCGGAAGAAGACGCAGAAAGATTATGTTTTCTGTTGTGATCAGGAGAGCGCAGGAGAAGAGGATGGGACGGGAAGAAGGGCGGAGGTGCTGTAGATAGACAGCGAGGTTAGATATCAACTAGGATCTGGAATTGGAAGTCGAGTTGGATTCAGATTTGAGAGAGCATATTCTGCAATCCAAGAACTTTGAACAACAATAGGGGAACTTATGACTAAGTATGTCACTCAAAACAGCAAAAAATCCAGATAAATACAAAGAATCTGAGACATCAATCAGGCTTCTTTCTGATCACCCCAACAAGGTCATGGAGTTCAATGGAGCTCCAATCCTTTTGGTAGAAGCAAGCCTAATAGGAGTATGAAACCCGGGCCGTTGCTTCAATCCACTCACCATCTCGAAACTCGAATTCTGGCTCCCATTCTTCCTGCTCTTCAATGGAGAAATCAACCTGTTAGCCAATTTCGACGGCGAGAACGAGCACCTCCGCAATTTCAAGGTTGCAGGTTTCTCTTCAGGAGAAGATGCAGCACTTGCAGGAATTGCCTTCTTGCTCCTGAACTGTGACTTCAAGGAAATCGGCGGAGATTTGACGAGGAACTTATGCGGGGTCTGCGATTTTGTTCTTGCGATAACCGGAGACCGGGTCTTGTAGAACTTATGCTCGATGGCCGATGAAGGTGAGGTGGAGGAAGAAGATGAGACGAGCGGATTGGGGAAGAGCACTGCCTTCTTTGCCCATGGCCGGTTCTTGGGGGATACCCGCTGCGCCGAAACTGAAGGCTTCGGGGTGCTCCTTTGCTGCCTGTCTTTGAAACTGATGCGAGACCGAGCCCGGGAAAGTGGCGGCGATCCCGACTCAGACCGCCGAGATCTCTGCAGATGCTGTTTCTCCTTTGCCCGTCTAGCCCGAAGCTCTGTGCTCTGGCAATGCTGTTTGTTTCTCTTTCTCCGGGCAGTGTCAGGAGTTTTAGGATCGGCGACAGAAGCGGCTACAACATATTTCGCGAACTGGCTGGCTTGGAGGATTTCCACAACTGTCTCTTCCAGAAGCATCGCTGTCAGTGACATTCTCCGCCATTCTTGAGCTTGAGTACTACCTTGGAATTTCCCGGGTGGCGATCTCCAGGCAGCAGCGTTCTTCATCCTTGAAATGATGAGAAGGAAAAAGAAGCAAAAAATGAGTGTCTTTGAAGGGGAAAAAGAATCAAATGTCAGAAGACAAACAGACCTTAGAGACTCCTGCTTGCACCTGAGGCTAGTGCGGAGATAGCTCCGGGTGCTACGGGGGCTGAGAGTCGTGCCAGCTACCTGCTTCGTGCCGCCGACTACAGTAAATTGGAGCTCCTGTAGACGCGCCATGCATTTGTCCACCTTCGCGGCGGCGAAGAGATGAGAATCAAGCACAAAAAAAAAACCAAAGAGAGGAGGAGAAGATGTCTGTACCCTCTTGACAGTTTCTCTGATGAGGTTGGGGTTGAGTGCCGCCGCCATTCTCTTCTCCTTCGTTGGCGTCTTCGCCACCATTGCTGCTGTTGCTGCTGCTGCTTCTTCTTCTCTCTCCTCTGCTTTTCATTTTCAAGCTATATTTCTTTCTGGCTGAGGTTTGCAACGGTCGCATTTAGACCGCAACGGCTAGTTTCTCTGAAATTTTCCGGAATCCCAATTCGGCAGACGTTTTTAAACTTCGGTTTTGGTTCGGGAAAAGGTTCGGTTTCGGACCTTGCGGAAAAAAGCAGCCCCGACTCAACACACCCCCAAAAAAAGGAGGTAATAGCATAAAACTCCTTAGTGTTTGAGGAATTGTAAATTTCTTTTTCAAATTTTAAAAATTACATATATATATTCATTGGATTTTTACCGTAATTGTAAAAATATTGCTCTCGTGCATATGAGTGATTTATTTGCGATCAGTTTTACCTCGATATGTGAAATAAAATTCTCCTTCAAAAAATTATATAATTATTGAAAGTTTCTTACAAAAAATTATAAAAATCTCTTTCTATAATTCTTTTTTTTTAATTTTCAAACACCAAATTAGAATTTTTTTAAAAAAAATGAACAAACTCCCATAACGATTCATACTATTTTGAACCAAATTTATGATTTAAAAATGAGAAAAAAATGAAACAAGATTAGAATTTATTAAAAAATTATTAACTGAACTCGAAAAAAAAAGTTCAAGTCACCAAAGTTAAAAAATGCCATAAACTTATTGAATATTGAAGCTCAAATAAATCCCTCAACCTACTTATAGGCTCAAAATGAGGCTTAACGACTCTGTCTTCCTCAAAATAAGTCTCAACTACTTTGAGATCTTGTTTATTCTTAATATTGATTTTTGATTTTGTAATTTAACGTAAGAGTGTTTTTGATATTTCACAAAATTTTAAACACTATTTAATGAAATATTCTATGAATACTTTGTATTGTAAAGGTAAATTTTTTACTAGACGAGATTTTATAATAAAATAAATAATCAAGAATTAAAATGTAAATTTTAAGATTTGAACAAAAAGCAATTTGGCAAAATCACGTATATACCACTTTGCCCTCTGCAAAATTTCACATTTATACAATATAGTGCACCGTATTACTTTAAAAAATAATTATAATTTCCTTTTTTTATTTTATCAACTGAGAGTCTATAGAGAGAGATACTTCAATGGATAAAAAACAAGGGACTCTTAGTTGATAAAAATGAAAGGAAAAAAAAGTGGATTTATGCATAATTTTTGAAATAGCAGAAAAGAATGCATGATTTTAATATTTTCTAGGGCGATATATGTGTATATAAAAAAGGAAAAATTACCTACAATTCTCTATAATTAGCCTTAATTATCTATATAATTTTCGGCATTACCCACACCTCTTTTTTCAAAATATTTACCTATATCCCTGATTGTTACTTAATTAAAATTTTTTCAAAAAATTTCGATTTTACCCTCAGTTATTTTTACAATTAAACCCCTAAAAAATTATTTTTTATTATTTAACACCCCGAAATTCAGATTTTTGTAAATAACACCCCGAAATTATTTCGATTTATAGAAAAGTGTTCGAAATTCGGATTCGGATTTTTGGAAATAACACCTCGAAATTATTCCGATTTACAGAAAAATTTCCGAAATTATTGCGACGGTGGCGACGGTAGTAGAGCTTGGGCGGCAACGCCGGAGGCCGGCGGTGGGAGCAGAGGCTCGAGGCCGGCAATCAGGAGCGGACGGTGGAGGCCGATGAGCGAGTGCGGAAGCCAGAGGCTGAGGCCGGCGCACCTGCGTGCTGGCACGCGACCGCAGATGGCCTCGGCCTTGGCCGTCCGCGCCTGCTGATAGCGCGCCAACCTCGGCCTCCGTCCCGCGTGTCGAGGTCGTCCACGCCTACATGCCGAGGCCGTCCGTGCCGACCTCGGCCTCAGCATGCGGGCACGGACAGCCTCGGCCCTGGTCATCCGCGCCCGCGTGTCAGCGCGCTGGAGCGCAGGCCTCAGCCTCCGGCTTCCGCGCCTGCTCGCAGACCTTTGTCATCCGCTCCCGCCACCAGCCTCCGGCGTCGCCGCCCGCGCGCCACTAACCTCACTGCCGTCGCAATAATTTTGGAGATTTTTCTGTAAATCAAAATAATTTTGGGGTGTTATTTGTAAAAATCCGAATTTCAGGGACTTTTCTGTAAATCGAAATAATTTCGGGATGTTATTTACAAAAATCCGAATTTTGGAGTGTTAAATAATAAACAATAAATTTTTAAAGATTTAATTGTAAAAATAACCGATGTTAAAATCGAAATTTTTTGAAAAAATTTTGAGAATATATTTTACTTAAAATAATAAATAAATAATGTCGAGCAAACAATAGTGCATGTATGGACAGTAGAGACATGGATGTGAACATCTAAATTTAAGATATTATCCATGATTGTGTTATTTTCTATGTCAGGATGATGTAAAAGGTTTCGTTCATATTTTAAAGGCATTTGGCAAAAATAAAAGGGTGCTGATTTTTTTTTGGTATGTTCTGTTTTGTAGGCCACATTAATAATTAATATAATACTTGTTTCTGGATGTTAGTGAAGTCAGGGAACCGTCGAAGACGTGAGAGTATGGCTTCCCCGGCCGCACTTCGATATCTGCAGAGCACAACATCGGATCAAAACATTAGAATCATAATACAAAATGAAAAACAAGAAATAGAAGAGATTTTTGGGATAATATCAACCCCAAAAAGCCAGTCTGAGAGGTTCTCGAAACCCTGCGCCGCAGAAGAGTGAGCTCCGCCGAACGGCGACCCGATCAACGGTTGCGATCGGATACAGGTACTTGCTGTCAATTAGATTTTGCCGACGATAAATTAACTTAATAATTCATGTTAAAATGCAATTATCAATTATCAGAATAATCCACTCTAAATTTGTAATGAAATACAAACTATTATTATATGCTACAATTTGATTTTTACTAAAAAAATACATGTTACAATTTATTTTTACATATTACAATTCATAAATGATATCCAACAATCAAAAAATCAAAATAAACAAAATATAAACAATTTATTTTACAAAAAATATAAACAAAATAAAAATAAACAGCGGCTCCAGCACATTCAATTACAGACTTGTCCTAAATTTCTTATATGATGAGAAAACTTTGCTTAAAAACCACAAGTTCATACCAATTCAGTTAGACTTCTGCAAAAAGCTCAAAGCTTGCAGAAAAATTAAATTAATACACCAAATAGACCATTACAATCAAAATGTTGTAATTTCGAAATAATACACAGCCTATTTATTGTCTCAACAAACACTGACGAACAGCCTCTGTGCTATCTTGTGTTGTTTCTGATGAGCTAAATTGTCAAAATCTGCAGAGAAGTGCAGATCCTGCAGTCCCGTCGCGGCACAAAAGTGTAGGTCCTTTTGTTAATGGTACAGATTTGCAAGGATACAGATGCAGCTCAAAGCTCTCGCTTCAAAGTTACATCGATGATTCCTACGGGGGACTTTGGCCTGAAGTGCTCGTCAGTGTCAACTTCCTCAATTTCCTATATTGCACCCAAAAGACAATGCATTAAAAGCAGTATAGTTGTTTGGTTTCTATCAAGGAGTGCATGAATAAAGAGAATAATGCAACCAAGAAATCAATACCAATAACTATGAATTATTCATCCCAGAAGTATTTACTGACAAAAATATCGGTTCCTATTTTAGGTGGCCATGTGGCAACTTTGTTATCCATTTATAGATATATAGTAGAACGGTTGGTGAGCAAATATTGCACAAAATCACAAAATAAAGGTGGAACCAAATGATGGACGAAACAATGAGTGACAAGTTAGGATAATGAAAATAGATAATCTGAGAAAACAATGAATTTGTTCCCAAATATTGGACTGGGTATTAAATCATTGCAAACAATCCAGGCCCTACTAGATAACCGCATAATAAATTGCATGATGACAGCTATCCTATCAAGTATGGCATCAGCAAGCTTTTAATTCTCATAATAAAAAAAAGGATTTGGAATATTAGTGGTCTTCTCAAAGACAACAGGAAGGGAAAAAAAAAAACAAAGAGCTTTCTTGCAAGTAAAGCAACCTAAATGATCTCTCAAATCTTGGCACAGTTGACTCAAACTCTGCTGAAGTAAACTCACACATCCATGGGAAGTGAAGCAACATAGAAATAGCAGACATGACAACGAAAATCAAATCAGTTTAGGATCACATGGATTATTCTATTGAAGTATACATAATAGGAGATAGAAGTTGATTAAACTACCTGGACTACATCTTCCCCCTTGATAACTCTTCCAAACAAAGTAACTTTGTCATTTAAATTAGGAATTGGAGCTGTTGTGATGAAGAGCCCAAATCCTTTACTGTCAGATTTTGTCTTTGTAGTTGCAAGCATAAAGGCTTCATGCTTTGCACTAGAAAGTAGAACACATATTAGATGTTAAAAATAGAATTAACAACTAAGAACAGCAACACATGAAACTGGAACTTTATTATATATAGCAACACTAGTTAAAGAGAACAAAATAGTCATGCCACTTCTTAAAAGAATAAAGCAAGGGCAAACATCTCAGTTATCTTCACTAAGTTAAGGATTAACCTTGTAGCAAGCTGACCATGTGGCTTCACTTTCAAAATCCAGTCTTCTGCAGCTGCAAGCTGTTGAAAATCACCACCTTGAATTACATAGTGTTTTATCACACGATGGAAAAGCATTCCTTTAAAATGACCTTTTTGACTGCATCAAACAATTTAGCAACAAAATCATCAATGAAAGCTTCAATTAAAATCAAGATGCAACAAAGTGATGTATTACAATTAGTAGTTCTAAACTGCCAAGCTGTTCAGAAAAATTATAAGCTGAATTTACATCAAATAACAATATCATGCCCACAGTCAATAATCCAAGAAAGCAGTGGAATGTAAACCCAAAACCAAATTCTGGCCTCATAATTTAAAGAATGCAACATTCCAGTGGGCATTCCACCTAGAACCAGAAATAGCTCATCCCTTATTTCAGTTGAGGAAAAGAAGTGAGTATACAGGACAATAGCTTTTGCCACTTTTGCTAGAGCCCCTCATAAACCACTGTATGACTTATTTTTAATTGAACTTGCAAAGAAATTACTAGAGCTATTAGTCTCATCGTTCTTCTTGCCACACACTGCTTCCTTCCTCCCTTCCAAACTATTTTTCACAAGAAAAACAGAACTCCAGAAGTTCTATATTAATTTGTTTCAGGGTTATCAGCAAGCTGATCCTAGTAACTACATATTTTCCTGCACATTGCTTCTTCTTCAAAGTTATTCACAGCAACTAGCATTGCTCCAAACATTTCAAGTCATAAAAATATCCTGAAGCAGCATAACAAGGGAAACTTTCTGCCAGAAGTTGAAAAAGGACCTATCTCTTTATGCTGAATACAGATATTATGTCAAAATACAGAACACTTAAAAAGTCATGGGACAATTCGTAGGACACAGGATCACTATGTGTGAATGAATGAAAAGGAACAACAGAATAAAAAAGCATACAAGTTTCAGTCAAATTTGATATACACACCAGAAGTCCAGGAACCTATCCACAACCTCAGGTGATGAATCTTTGTAGAGCTCCACAGTTATTGAACCTTTCGAGGTGTTCATAATCTATTCCAATAATAAAGGCATTCTCAAATGTGAGAAAAGGTAATTAAAATAGTTGGCAAACAAGTATTGATCATGGAAAAGAAAGAACCAAGCAAGAAGCAATTTAACTATTGTAGCAGGAGCAAAAAAAGGCACCCACAGATCTCACATATAATTAAGATTTATTTCACAGTAATGATTAAAATGATGATATTATTCGTTTCTACTTTTACGGTTCCAATGAAGCCACTTGTTAGTTGGTTTGGTCCACTGGGTAGACATAGGGGTGTGATCCACATGGTTAAACTGTATGTATCAACACATGTACGTGTGCATGTATGCATGGAAGCAAAGAGAAATCTAGCTATTGGTAGTGATAGTGCTTCAACATAAGATGTTTTGTATTTTAAAATGTAATTTATTTCATCGTTCAGAAAATAGAATACTAGTGTTAAGCAATACGGTGTACAGAACCACTACCCTGTAAACAAACAATTGTTTCAAATAAAAAATTGTCAGCATAACAAAATTCCCAAATTGGAGACTTGCTAGCAGCAAAATAGTTGTAGTTAAATTAGTTGAATTATTTTTATCTTACACTTACAATTTTAACGTGTGATTTCATATGAAAATTTTTAAATTTAAATTTAATCAATCGAAATTAATGCCACAATTATTTTTAAATTATGGTGAATATCCAATTATTAGTCAAAAAGATCATATAATTAAATAGACAAAATTAATTCATAAATTTCAAATTACAGTTGAGAGAGCATCAATCTGAGTTGAAGTACTAATATAAGGCATCCCCTGGCTTGCTTTTGCACCCAATAGGTTACACTTCAGACAGCCCTCAACCTTGAAGTGATCAATAAATAGCATATATAATCGAGTAGTGTAAACATTCTCCAAATGAATTGACAAAAAAACAATAGTAACCCATAAACCAGCCAAACCCAAATTAATATTGGACTAGACATTGATATTGGTACATATCCTAATTAACTATTTAGGACCCTCTTACAGCACTAGGTTGTATCTCCCACTACAAATAATATGGAACTAAATCTCACTTTCCATTGTTGACTTGTGATTTCTCCACAAACGAAGCCCAGTAAATACGAGCCAAGCCAAGCCAACCCGACAAGTTAGCCTAAGAAATGTTGATGGATCTAAGATAACTTGGGACCAAAAATTTGCTAACTCATAAGGGTGTGTGTCTCACATCTGGTTACAAGTTAAAAAAATAGGCTTCACCTGGATTAAACAGGTAAGTCCGAATAAATTCATATTTTACTTCTGGGATTGAAAATTCCATTAGTCAAAGGGTTTGTCCCATGTCTGGTGAAGAATTAAGAAATAGGCTTAACCTAGACTAACCAGGATACTACAGATACTAGTGAAATTTGGGGGAAAGTATTCATGCTAATCCAGCTAATCCAAATTAACCCCTTTTCTTAGCCCATAACAAAATGCAGCCTAAGGGTCCATTTGTATTGTGAGCTTAAAAGTAGGGATGAAACAGATTATACAAAAGGAGGAAGGATATTATTATTACATCCCCCTAGTATTATCGTTGATTAGGTATAAGGTCCTCAACCATAGGTCCCAGGGTTAAGTTTAATAAGGGAATTAGCCCTGTTTGGGAGTAGCAATGGGAACAAGAGGCTTCCTATTCCCTATTCAGAAAGCCTCTACGACAAGGGTCAAGAACAAACATACAACTTGAGCCCAGTAGCTTGGTTTACTCAGCTTAGTCTATTAACATCAAGACCTGTAGTTCAAACAGAAGAAATCTTAAAAGGGAAAAAAGTAGAAAATGTTGGAGCGATTCAAATAATATAGGGGAAAAATAACTCATTAAGCGATCATATCCAGTATACAACCAATCAAACTCTGCTAGATGAATGACAGATTGAGTTTGCTTCAATCTCTTTTGCCAACTTCAGTTAGCAATTAATCAGCTCTCATATACTATATTGATGCTTATAAAATGGATGAGAAAAATGCATCCAATTCATAGATCAAACACACAAAGCATTTAATGTTCATGCCAAGTCATGGGAACATGAATGACATTCTAATAACCTCAACTTATGTAAGATGTAAACAGATTTACTCAGAGTTCAAGTTGATGCTACGACTTACAGCATAATTCGGAAGGTCATATTTCTTGTGTTCTCCAAAGTTCTCTGATTGCTAGCCAAAAAAGGTGAAAGACAAAGGTTAGTGTTAAAAATGATGGCATCAAGAGCAGATTCAGTCAAACCACGTAAAAAGAAGAATAAAACAGCAGAAGAAAAGTTCATTTTATCCTTTGCATTAGCAAAACTATAATGGAATATCCAGTTGTTCAAAAACAAAAAAAAAAAAAAAATGTAGAAGAAAAGTTTGATAAAATTTATGTACCCCAAATTCATCAAAGCCAGCAGATAGTTGATCGCTTGGCCTACAACAAAGTTCACCAAGATCTCAGCAACATGATTTAATGCATAAATCAAGTATAGATCAAAAAATTAGAATAAATGGCCAATGACAGCCTTAATTTTGCAGCTTATTTTTACATTAGAAAAATATGCATGAATTTGATAGTGGAACAGTAATACACTACATACTTGAGATAATAATCATATTGAAAAAAGTGTATGCCATCAAATACATATCTAGGATTATATGGCAGATAGTGAAGCTAACCTCCGATGCCAATGCTTGTAGGTGGCATATAGAGATAATACAATCAAAATGACAAGAACATTGCACGTAACAATGGTAGTGAGACTAATCCGAGTAGGGGATTTCTTCTTTTTGCTTTGAATAAGTAGTGCCTGAGGTTTAATTCTTGCCATGAAGTGTATGCACGAAAAAGGATCCCTAAAAGCTTCCTCCGGCCAATCAGATATACAAGCAAAAAATAAAAATAAAAATCCTGCACAACATATTACAATCATCATATCAGTCCCAATTAAAAAACATACACATTCAACTAATTCACATAGTAAGAGTTTGAGAAGTCAACAATAAGAGGTTGACAAAAACATTAAAAGTAATCAATGAAAAGCAAAATTAAATGAAACTTGTGATCTCAAGTAGTATGTACCACCATTAAAGAAAAGAATGTGTAGTTGACATAAGCAGACAGAACATGGAGTTATGAAATAATAAAAGCCCCACTTTTCATACCAAACAATTTCTAAGTTTCTAATGACACACATGCAATGATTTTGCTTTTTTACCAAAGTTCACCATCCAGAATTTGCATTTTCTAAACCTATCACAAAAGCCATGGACAGAGGAATTGTCATATAGTTCGCATTCGAATATCAAGAATCGGCCCCAAGACTAAAACTCCGTGTCAATAACATTTCAGCAATGACCAAAACACTTAAAAATTCTGACTCACCCAAGTGAATAGAGTACAAATACCAAAATAGAGGAAATTTTTTATTCAACAATGCTCAATATATGGAACAAAAATAGTTCACGTTTAGCTAAAGCTCAGAATTTTATGGTCGTCAAGCCAACACATGCATGCAAGCCACATATGGAACCCATGCACACACACACACACACTGGCCAATGTAGAGTCAAAATCTCTATCTACCAAATTAATCGATGCATGCAACTATATTATTCCAAGTGTGTATTCGATTGATTCAAATCAGTTTAAATTCACGACATCGAAAATAACCATCTAAACTTGAAAAGTGCTGATCTTTGTTTTAGGTATCATTTGGACTAAAGGACCAATTAAAGCTTTAATCTTGCCTAAATAACTCGAACCCAATATTTCCTAATCAGAATCAGCTTTCTCACTCATGCAAAATCATGAAGTTGAAGAAAAAAACAAGAGAACCACCAGTCCAGGTCAAAGCATGTTTTTATCCTCCGCTCCTTGTTTAAAATCACTCAATCCAACCTATGATTTCCGAGTCAAAACACCGTAACTCTGCCATCGAATTCAAACGAAAAAATCGAGAAAATTCATCTTCCAAAGGTTAGGTACAGAACCGTATGCGACTCATCCTCCACCTCGGGATCTCTAACCCGAGGTTCGCTTACATCTAAAATTCGAGTTCGTTTTCCGAGATCCGTGGACCGAATTGAAGAGGAGAGAGAAGAGAGGATATCAGAAAACCTAGAGGAGCAGGAATTGATCGAAGAGGAAGCATACCTTGCGTGGAGAAGCACGAAGGAGACCGAAATGCGATGAAGAGGGGATTTCGAGTTGGAGACGGATTAGGAATAGATCGCACAGCAGCCGCGAGGAGCCGGTCAAGTAGACCGCCGGGTCATTTTGGTTTATTCATATAAACCTCCCTGGGTTTTCCGAAATTGCAAACAACTCTGCGTAATCTCTACTCATCAATGCAATTACCTCCCTGTAATAATTTCAAATTATTAAATTGTCAGACATTAGAGTCAATTTCAAAATCTCAGAATTAAGTGAATTAGAAAAATTAAAAATCTAATTCTCTACCTTCTCTCAATTCAACTTTTGAATTTCAAAAATTTAAACAGAAATCCACTCAGTTCCCGAATTGTGTAGATCCCACTAAATTTTTTTCCCTTCGGCTAAGAATGACAAACAAATTACGTGATTCCTCCGTTTTCTCTGTTTACACCGATCACCTGGAGCTTCTTCGCTGATTTCGCCGCCTGCCTTCATCTGCAATTTCTAAGTAGTCGATGTCAGAGGTCTCCGAGCTTTTTCTTTCTCTAGCTGCTGTCTTTTTCTTTCCCGATCTCGCGCAGTTTCTTCTTCTCAGATCTCGCTAAGCTTCGTCTTCTTCGATCTCGGCGAGATTCTTATTCACTAACCACTGTCCGACCTCCCCAAGCCTTTTCCTCGCCGAGCCACTGTCAAATTTCGCCAACCTTCTTCTTTCCCGATCTCGCCGACCTTCTTCTTCGTCGATCTCCCCGAGCTTCTTCTTCTAGGAGCTGCAGTCTGACCTCGTCAAGCTTGCACTTCCTCGAGTCGAGCAACCCGCTGTTTGCTCTCTACTCTGCTCATCAAACTATTTAACTAACTATTTAGCTTGCACTTCCGGGTTTGATGAGGAGAGCGGCGGCGGGAAAGGGAACTGCTTGCGGCTGACTGGTGTGCTGTCATTGCCGATGGCGAGCAAGAGGAGAGGGAACGACGGGGGAAAGGAGCTACAGGTGTTTGTTTGGAGCTCCAGCGCGTCGCCATTGTCTGAGGTCGATCAGTAAGGCGATCACCATGCCAAAGATGACAGCTTTCTCTTCAGCTTTCGCTCTAGTTTGATTCGGAACAGGAAAAACTTGTTCTTTATGTCTTGGACATTTGATTTGATTGTCTGTGGCTTCATTGAATGGATTTTTTCAGGAGGAAATGATGTGTAGAGTGAGTTTGGGAGAGAGGAGTTCAGCTTCAGGAACAGGTTTGTTCCACAGGCCATTGATGGTCAGCAGAAGGATGCTGCAAGTGTTAAGAAGCCGGGTTCCAACTCCACACTGCTGAGCCTAACCCGAAAGCTCGTGGCGGAGAGGCGAAGGCGGCAGCTTCAATGCCGCCTGCTACTGTAATGACCAGGCTCATTCTGATCATGGTCTGGCGAAAGCTCATTCGCAATCCCAACACTTATTCCAACCTCATCGGCCTCCTCTGGTATCTGGTCTCTGGTCTCTTTCAGGTATGACAATGAACAATATTTGAAGTTCAAAAGTGAACACATTGAGACTCACAACGGCGTGTTTGTGGGTGGGGGATTGAAATGCCTGCAATCATCGCTGATTCGATTTGGATACCCTCCGATGCAGGCCTTGGCATGGCAATGTTCAGTCTTGGTATGTTGCCTCTCCATCCATTCAACATTATTGATCTGAATTATCGGGTCGACTCTGATCATATTGTTTGTACAAACACTGCAGGATTGTTCATGGCATTACAACCTAAGATCATTGCATGCGGCAACTCAGTAGCTACGTTCGCAATGGCAGTGAGATTTCTAGCAGGCCCAGCTGTCATAGTGGCAGCTTCTTTTATTGTCGGGTTGCGCCGGTTGCTCCAGGTAAATAAATCATCAGAAGAACTTTTCATCAACCAAAACTGTCATGAACACATCTCAATTCTTCAGAATTGTTTTAATTGCAGGCATCTCTCCCTCAAGGAATTGTGCCCTTCGTGTTCTCGAAGGAGTACAATGTGCATCCAAAAATCTTAAGCATAGGGTTAGAACTTGACACTTCTTACTCCATTTGCATCTCCGCTGAAATCTCATGTTAACCTTGTTTTGGCTGAATCCTTGCAGTGTCATCTTCCGGATGCTGATAGTTCTTCCCATCGCACTAGTCTACTACATCTTGCTGGGGCTCTGATGGGCTCTGATGGGCTCTGATGGTCTATGAACACGAAAAACGATGAACGCGAAAGGACATAATAGCTGTTTGCTGCCAAGAATTCCTTACCACAAATGTTGTTATTCCAAGCAAAATTTTGATTACTGCTTTGCAAAGGGCAGAGTTCAGTAATATATATTGCGATGTTAGCAGCTAATGCAGCATAGGAGTGAGCTTGGGTGATGGAAAAATGGAGAAATTTATTTTACTTATTTTCTGTTACGGTTATCAAACTATTTAACAAAAAAAAAATTAAATAAATACTAAATTTATTATATTATAAGGATAGAAATTTTTTATTTTTGGGCTTTTTTAAAATTTATATTAATTTTTCATTAACTTACCTTTTTTAATATTAAATATATTATATTATCATATTTACTTAAAATAGTACATATTTTGTGTTTGTAAATTATATTTATGTTATTTTTTATATTTTGTACCAAATTTGATGTATTTTCTTATTTATCTAAATCATTCATTTTTTCAATTCTTATTCCAATCAAATACCAAAATTTAAGTAATTGATAGAATTAATTAACTTCATTTGTTAACCAAACAATAAAATTTCAAAATTGAGAAAATTATTTAATTTCTAATTTTATCTAAATATAAGAATTATCCAATTCTACTAATTCCCTCAATTCTATAGAATTAAAAGAATTGATCTTTTTTAATTCCGTATTGAGAATTTATTCAAAAGGATCCTTAATGTTCGGAAATAATTTTCAGTGAACTCAATTAATCTTCAAATTATCAATAATTATTTTTTAAAAAATTAAATATTTAATAATTAAGATACTATAGATATTAGAGATATTTTATAATTAAAATTAAATTTTAATAATTAAAATATTATAGATATTTAATTTTTTAATAATTAAATTATTATAGATATTTAATTTTTTTAATAATTAAAATATTCTATATATTGCATTCTTTTAATTATTAAAATATTCTATATATTTAACGTATTTTTTTTATAATAATAATATTATTAATATTTACATTTTAAAGCATTTAACCAGTGATCTACTCAAATATTTTAAATTTTATAAAATTAAAATCCCTAAAACTAAATAAATAATTTGAATATGTAGAGTTTTCAAATCTCTCTAATTAAACATGAAAAAATTTTAATTTCAAAATTTTCAAATTTCATGAAATGTAATTTTTCATGACCCCAATTTTTAGCCAAAAACAAATGCCCAAAATGTAATTTGATTTAACAAGTCATGCAAAATTAAAAAATTTTGATCTCAAAACATTCAATACATTTTATTCAAAAGTGATTTGTCCAAAAGTCCATGGAAATATGGGGAAATTATCCTTTTACTTTTTATTTACTTCCAGAAGTGGTTGAAAGCATGGTTTAAAATTTCGCACAAAATCAGAATATTTTAGCTGAAATGTTTCAGTTGATTTGATTTTACGCCGGCCTCATACCCTCACCACCCTCATGTCCGTGCCGGTGCCTGAGCATGAGCGCAAAGGCGCACGCACCCGAGCCCTCGTCAGCTTTGTGTCCGTGCCCGAGTGCGAACGCAAGGGCACTCGCGCCCGAGCCCTCGTGCCGAGCTCACGTTCATGGTCGCGCTCCTACCGGCCTGGCCCCTTGCGCTGGCCTTTGGCGCCTGCATCCGTGCGCTCACCAGTCTCACGCCCACACCCTCATCGGCCTTGCCGACCTCGCATCCATGCTTGAGCTCTCATGTCGACCTAACACTCGCGCTTGCGCCCTCACCGACCTCTAAAAATGTATAAAAAAGTTATTAAAGGTTTTAAAACTTAGAATTTCAAATTACAAATTTAATATTTATACATTTACAAATAGCTCCCTTGAATATTTTTATTTATAAATAAGTACAAATTTTATTATTTCTTAAATAAAAATATTCAAGGGGTATTTAAACTTCTAATTTAAAATTAGAGTATTTAAAAATCTTCATGTGTTTTTTGTAAAATTTTATTAAAAAATAATAAGACTAAATAACAATCGAGAGATTGTAGATAATAAATTTCAAAAGAAGGGGTTTTGTAAGAATTATTGAAATCTCGGGGGGGGGGGGGGGGGGGCGGGGGGGGGGGGGGGGGGTTGTTTTGGTGGTATTGAATAAGGCCAATTTCAGGAAACATTATAGGTCCCCAGTACCCCATTCAAAATATTCAAGGGGTATTTTTTAAACTTGTAATTTCAAATTTAGGGTATTTTTTAACCCTTCATGTGTTTTTTATTTAAAATTTTATTAAAAAATATAAATTTTGGATTTATTTCTAAATTAAAAAATATTTCAAAGTTCTATTCTCATCATTATTTTACAACAAATACATTAAAACTTGTAATTTAA
>RXID01014478.1:0-36643 GCA_005019695.1 Trichopus zeylanicus subsp. travancoricus | reverse complement strand
TAGCAGCAGCAGTAGCAGTAGTAGTAGGAGTAGTAGTAGTAAAAGTAGTAGTAGTCATACTTGTAGTAGTCATAATAGTAGCAGCAACAGCAGTAGTAGTAGCAATAGCAATTGTAGTAGTATTTGTAGTAGTTGTGGTAGTTGTGGTAGTTGTGGTAGTGATAGCAATTGTAGTAGTAGTAGTAGCAGTAGCAGTAGTTGTAGTAGGAGGAGTGTTAGGAGTTGTAGTAGTAGTAGTAATAGTTGTAGTAGTTGTAATAATGGTGGTGGTAGTAGTAGTAGTAGGTTGAGTATACAGATTAGTAATAGTAGTAGTAGTAGTAGGAGTAGTAGTCGCAGTGGTAGTAGTAGTAGTAAAGGTAGTTGGAGTAGGAGTTGGAGTAGGAGTAGTAGTAACAGAAGTAGTAGTAGTACTTGTAGTAATAATCGCAGTAGTAGTAGTAGCTGTAGTGGTAGTAGTTGTAGTTGTTGGACTAATAGTACTCGTAGTAGTAGTAGTATTGTTTGTAGTAGTTGTAGCAAAAGTGGTAGCAGTAGTAGCACTACTGTAATAGTATTCGGAGTAGTAGTAATTGCAGGAGTAGTTGTTGTTGTTGTTGTGATGGTAGTTGCAGTAGTAGTTGTAATAATTTTCATAGTAGTAGAAGAAGTAGTAGTATTAGGAGTTTGTAGCAGTAGTAGTAGTAGAAATTGTTGTAGTAGTAGGGGTAGGAGTAGGAGTTTGAGTAGGAGTAGCCATAGTATACGTTGTACTAGCAGTAGTTGTTGTTGTTGTAGTTGTAATAGTAGTAGTAGTAGTAGTGTTAGTTGTTGTAGTAGTAGCAGAAATAGTAGCAGAAGTAGTAGTAGTAGTGGTAATAGTAGCAATTGTAGTAGTCGCAGCAGTAGTGGTAGAAGAAGAAGTAGTAGCAGTAGTGGTAGAAGAAGAAGTAGTAGCAGTAGTGGTAGTAATAATAGTAGCAATAGTAGTAGTTGCAGAAGTGGTAGTAGTAGTAGTCAGAGTATTAGTAGTGCTAGTAGTAGTAGTTATTGTAGTAGTAATAGAAGTAGTAGTGTTAGTAGTGGTATTAGTAGTTGAAGTAGTAGAAGTTCTACTAGAGGTTGTAATAGTAGCAGGCGAAGTAGTAGCAGTAGGAGTAGCAGCACTAGTAGTAGTTGTTGTAATAGTAGTAGCTATAGTAGGAGTAGTAGTTGTTGTAGCATTAGTACTAGTGATAGTAGTAGTAGAAGAAGTAGCAACAGTAGTAGTATAGTAATAGTAGTAGGAGTGGTATTAGCAGGAGTAGTAAAAGTAGTAGTAATATTCGTAGTAATAGTAATTGTAGTGGTAGCAGTAGGAGTAGTTGTAGAAGTAGTAGTAGTAGTAAAAGTTGTTATAGTAGGAGTTGGAGTTGTACTAGTACTAGTAGCAGTCATAGTTGTCGTAGTAATCGAAATGGTAGTATTAGCAAAAGTAGAGGAAGTTGTAGTTGAAGTTGTAATTGTAGTAGAAGTAGCAATAGGAGTAGCTGCACTAGCAGTAGTAGTAATAGTAGTAGTGGTGGTGGTAGTAGTAGTAGTAGTAGTACTAGTAGTGGTAGTAGTAGTTTCCGTAGGAGTAGTAGTAGTCGTGATAGTAGTAGTTGTAGCATTAGTAGTAGTATTTGTTGTGGAAGAAGTACCAAAAGTAGTAGTAGTAGTTATTGTTGGAGTAATAGTAGGAGTAGTAGTAGTAGTAGCATTTGTAGTAGTAGTTGTTGTAATTGTAGTGGTAGTAGTAGTACTCGTTGGAGTAATAGTAGTAGTAGAAGTTGTAATAGTTAGAGTAGGAGGAGTAGTAGTTGTAGATGATGTAGTAGTAGTAGTAGTAGTAGTAGTAGTAGTAGTAGTAGTAGTAGTAGTAGTAGTAGTAGTAGTAGATGTAGTAGCCAAAGTAGTACTAGTAGTAGTAATAGTAGTGGTAGCAGCAGCAGCAGAAGTAGTAGTCGAAGTAGTAGTAGAAGTAGTTGTAGTATAGTAGCAGTAGGAGCAGCTGTAATACTAGTTGTAGTAGTAGTGTAGTAGCAATAGCAGTAGCAGAAGTAGTAATAGTTATAGTAGTAGTAGTAGTAAAAGTAGTAGTAATAGTCATAGAAGTAGCAGTAGTTGTTGTAGTAGTATTAGTAGTAGTAGTAGTGATAGTAGTAGTTGTAGAAGTAGTAGTAATAGTAGTAGTTGCACTAGTAGCAGTAGTAGTAGTCGTAGTCGTAGTAGTACAGCCAACAGCAGCAACAACAGTAGTCGTTGTAGTAGTTGTAGTAATTATAATAGTAGTTGTGGCAGTAGAAGGAGAAGAAGTAGTCGTAGTAGTTGTTATAGTCACAATAGTAGGAGTAGTATTAGCAGTAGGGGTAGTAATAGTAGTAATAGTTTTTGTAGTTGTAATAATAGAGTTGTAATTGTACTGGTAGTAGTAGGAGTTGTAGTAGGATTGGTAGTAGTAGTAGTGGTAGTAGTAGTTGTTGTAGTAGTAGTAGTTGTAGTCGTTGGAGTTAAGAGTAGTAGTAGTTGTAGAGGTAGTAGCAGTGTAGTAGTAGTAGTAGAAGAAGTAGCAGTAGTTGCAGTAGTAGTAATAGTAATTGTAGTAGAAGTGGTAGCTGTAGTAGTTGTACTATTAGTAGTAGTTGGAGTAGTAGTAGCTGCAAGAGTAGAAGTCATAATAGTAGTAGTTGTTGTTGTTGTAGTTGTGGAAATAGCAGTAGTAGTAGTAATAGTTGTAATAGTAGTAATTGAAGCAGGAGTATGAGGAGTTAGTAGTAATTGTAGTAGTAGTTGTTGTTGTAGTACGAGTAGGAGTAGGAGTTGGAGTAGGAGTAGCTGTAGTATAAGTAGTGCTAGTAGTTATAGTAGCAGTAGTCGCAGTAGTAGAGGCGGTGGCAGTAGTAGTTGTAGTAGTAGTAGTATAAGTTGTAGTAATAGTAGTACAAGCAGTAGCAAAAGTAGCAGTAGTAGCAGTAATAGTAGCAATAGTAACAGTTGCAGTAGTAGTACTAGTACAAATAGATGCAGTAGTAGAAGAAGTAGTAGCAGTAGTTGGAGTAGTAGTAGTACTAGTAATAGGAGTAATTGTAGTTGTAATAGAAGTAGCAAATTAGTAGCAGTATGAGTAGTTGAAGTCGTAGAAGTCATAGTTGTAGTTACAATAGTAGTAGGAGTAGCAGTAGTAGTAGAAGTAGCAGCACTAGTAGTATTAGCAGCAGTAGTTGTAGTGGGAGGAGAAATAGCAGTAGTAGCAATAATAGTAACAGTAGTTGTCGTATTAGCAGTAGGAGTAGTAATAGTAGTAGTAGTATTTATAATAGTAGCAGTAGTAAATGTAGTAGTTGTAATTGTTGTGGTAGCAGTAGCAGAAGTCGTTGGAGTAGTAGTAGTTGGAGATGTAGTAGTAGCAGTTCTTCTAGTATTAGCAGTAATAGTAGTAGTAGTAATAGCAATCGTAGTGGGAGTAGTATTAGCAGTACAAGTAGTAATAGTAGTAGTAGCAGTAAAAGTAGTAGTTGTAATTTTAGTGGTAGTAGTTGGGGAAATCGTGGGACTAGTAGAAGTAGAAGTTGTTGTTAAAGTAGGAGTCGTAGCAGTTGTAGATGTAGTAGTAGTAGTAGTAGTACCAGTAGTAGGAGTAGTAGCAGTAGTTGTCGTTGTAGAAGTAGTAGTGGTAGTGTTTGCACTAGTACTAGTAGTATTAGTACTAGTAATAGTAGTAGATGTAGTAGCGGAAGTAGTAGTGGTAGTAGTAGGAGTAATAGTAGTAGAAGCAGTAGTAGTAGTTGTAGAATTAGTAGTGTAGTAGTAGTAGCAGTGTAGTTATAGTAGCAGTAGTAGAGGTAGTAATAGTAGTAGCGTTAGTAGTACAAGTTGTCGTAGAACTAGTAGTAGAGTAGTAGTAGTGATAGTTGTAGTAGTAGTATTAGTAGCATTAGTATTCGTAGTAGTAGTAGTTGGAGTAGAAGTAGTAGTAGTAGTAGTAGTAGCAATTATAGGAGTAGTAGTACTAATTGCAGTAGTAGTAGTAGTAGCAGTAGCGGCAATAATAGTAGTAGCAGCAATAGTAGCAGCAGCAGCAGTAGTACTACTGCAAGTAGTAGATATTGAATAGCAGTAGTATCAGTTGTAGAAGTAATTGGAGTAGGAGTTGTTGTAGCAGTAGTAGTAGTAGTAGTAGCAGTAGTAGTAATAGTACTTGTAGTAGTAGTTGTAGTAGTAGTAGAAGTAGGAGTAGGCGCAGTAGTAGTAGTAGTAATAGTATAGGTAGTTGGAGTAGGAGTAGGAGTGTTGGTAGGAGTACTAGTAGGAGTAGGATTAGGAGTAGGAGTAGTAGTAGGTGTAGTAGTAGTAGTAGGAGTCGTAGGAGTAGGAGTAGCTGTTGGTGTAGTAATAGCAGTAGAAAGTGTACGAGTAGTAGTAGTAGTAGTAGTAGTAGCAGTATTGCTACTGCTACTGCCCCTGCTGCTACTGCTACTACTACAACTACTATTTTAACTACTACTATTTTTACTACAACAACTACTACTATGACTATTAGTGCTGCTACTACTGCTACTGCTACTATTATTGGAACTTCTCCTACTACTATGACCATTGCTACTACTACTACAACTACTACTACTACTACTGCTGCTGCTACTACTACTACTCCAACTGCTACTACGGCTACTACTAGTCCTGCTACTACTGCTACTGCAACTACTGCTAATACCACTGCTACTGTTCCTACTACTACTGCTTCTGCTCCTACTACAATTACAACTACTACTGCTCCAACTACTTCAACTTCTACTACTCTTGCTACTTCTACTACTAATATGACTACTACTGCTCCTTCTATTACTACTACTACTACTATTTTCACTAATAATACTCCTACTACTACTACTACTGCTACTGGTCCTACTACTACTGCTACTGCTATTAGTGCTACTATTACGACTGCTACTACTACTATTACTACTACTACAACGATTTCTACTACTGCTACTACAAGTACTACTGCTACTATAGCTACTACTATTACTACTACTACTACTACTACTACTCCTACTACTACTACTACTACTGCTTCTACTACTAGTACTTCTACTACTACTACTAGTACTACTACTAATACTTGTACAACTACTGAAACTGCTACTCCTTCTGCTATTGCTACTACTACTACTACTTCTACCACTATGCAACTACTACTGATACACCAACTACTACTTCTATAGTTACTACTGCTATGACTATTACTACTACTACTACTAGTACAACAACTACTACACTACTATTTCTACTACAACTGCTACTACTGTTATGAGTAGTACTCCGACAACTACTTCTACTACTACTTCAACTACTAAAAATATTACTATCACTACAACAAGAACAACTACAACTACTAGCCTGACTACTACTACCACAACTACTACGACTACTACCCTTACTGCAAGCATTACTACTTCTACTAGTAATAAAAGTAGTAATAGTAGAAGTAGCAGTAATAATTGTAATAATAGTATAGTATTAGCAGTAGCAGTAGTAGTAGTAGTAGTGGTAGTTGTAATAGTAGCAGTAGCAGTATATTAGTAATAGTAGTTGAAGTAGTAAAAGGAGTAGTAGTAGTAGTGAAAGGAGTAGTAGTGAAAATTGTTGTAGTAGTAGTAGCAGCAGCAGTAGTAATAGTAGTAGTAGTAGAAGTAGCAGTAACAGTAGTAGTAGAAGTAGCAGCACTAGTAGTAGAAGTAGCAGTACGAGTAGTAGTACTAGTAGCAGTTGTAGCAAGAGTAGTAGTAGTTGGAGACGTAGTGGTAGCAGCAAAAGTAGCCATAGCAGTTGCAGTAGAAGTAATAGTAGTAGCAATAGCATTAGTAGTTGTAGCAGTAATAGAAGTAGTAGTAGTAGTAGTAGTAGTAAGAGTAGTAGTAGGAGTAGTAGTAGTAGGATTAGTAGTAGGAGTAGTAGTTGTAGCATTAGTAGTAGTTGTTGTTATGGAAGAAGTAGCAAAAGTAGTAGTAGTAGTAGTTATTGTTGGAGTAATAGTAGGAGTAGTAATAGTAGCAGTAGTAGTAGTAGTAGCATTTGTAGTAGTTGTTGTTGTAATTGTAGTGGTAGTAGTAGTACTCGTTGGAGTAATAGTAGTAGTAGAAGTTGTAATAGTTAGAGTAAGAGGAGTAGTAGTTGTAGATGTAGTAGTAGTAGTAGTAGTAGTAGTAGTATTTGTACTAGTACCAGTAGTATTGGTACTAGTAGTAGTAGTAGATGTAGTAGCCAAAGTAGTACTAGTAGTAGTAATAGTAGTGGTAGCAGCAGCAGCAGAAGTAGTAGTAGAAGTAGTTGTAGTATAGTAGCAGTAGGCGCAGCTGTAGTACTAGTTGTAGTAGTAGTGTAGTAGCAGTAGTAGTAGCAAAAGTAGTAATAGTTATAGTAGTAGTAGTAGTAGAAGTAGTAGTAATAGTCATAGAAGTAGCAATAGTTATAGTAGTAGTAGTAGTTGTAGTAGTGATAGTAGTAGTTGTAGAAGTAGTAGTAATAGTAGTAGTTGCACTAGTAGCAGTAGTAGTAGTCGTAGTCGTAGTAGTACAGCCAACAACAGCAACAACAGTAGTCGTTGTAGTAATTGTAGTAATTATAACAGTAGTAGTGGCAGTAGAAGGAGAAGAAGTAGTCGTAGTAGTTGTTATAGTCATAATAGTAGGAGTAGTATTAGCAGTAGGGGTAGTAATAGTAGTAATAATTTTTGTAGTTGTAATAATAGAGTTGTAATTGCACTGGTAGTAGTAGGAGTTGTAGTAGGATTGGTAGTAGTAGTAGTGGTAGTAGTAGTCGTTGTAGTAGTAGCAGTTGTAGTCGTCGGAGTTAAGAGTAGTAGTAGCTGTAGACGTAGTAGTAGTGTAGTAGTAGTAGTAGAAGAAGTAGCAGTAGTAGCAGTAGTAGTAATAGTAGTTGTAGTAGAAGTGGTAGCTGTAGTAGTTGTACTATTAGTAGTAGTTGGAGTAGTAGTAGCTGCAAGAGTAGAAGTCATAATAGTAGTAGTTGTTGTTGTAGTAGTAGTGGAAATAGCAGTAGTAGTAGTAATAGTTGTGATAGTAGTAATTGAAGCAGGAGTATTAGGAGTTAGTAGTAATTGTAGTAGTAGTTGTTGTTGTAGTAGGAGTAGGAGTAGGAGTTGGAGTTGGAGTAGTTGTAGTATAATTAGTGGTAGTAGTTGTAGAAGTCATAGTTGTAGTTAAAATAGTAGTAGGAGTAGCAGTAGTAGTAGAAGTAGCAGCACTAGTAGTATTTGCAGTAGTAGTTGTAGTGGGAGGAGAAATAGTAGTAGTAGAAGTAATAGTAACAGTAGTTGTCGTATTAGCAGTAGGAGTAGTAATAGTAGTAGTAGTATTTATAATAGTAGCAGAAGTAAATGTAGTAGTTGTAATTGTAGTGGTAGCAGTAGTAGAAGTCGGTGGAGTAGTAGTAGTTGGAGATGTAGTAGTAGCAGTTCTTCAAGTATTAGCAGTAATAGTAGTAGTAGTAATAGCAATCGTAGTAGTAGTATTAGCAGTAGAAGTAGTAATAGTAGTAGTAGCAGTAAAAGTAGTAGTTGTAATTGTAGTGGTAGTAGTTGCAGAAGTCGTGGGACTAGTAGAAGTTGAAGTTGTTGTAAAAGTAGGAGTCGTAGCAGTTGTAGATGTAGTAGTAGCAGTAGTTCCAGTAGTAGTAGTAGTAGCAGTAGTTATCGTTGTAGAAGTAGTCGTAGTAGTGTTTGTACTAGTACTAGTAGTATTAGTACTAGTAATAGTAGTAGATGTAGTAGCGGAAGTAGTAGTGGTAGTAGTAGGAGTAATAGTAGCAGAAGCAGTAGTAGTAGTTGTAGAATTAGTAGTGTAGTAGTAGTAGTAGTAGTAGTAGTAGTTGTAGTAGTAGTAGTGTAGTTGTAGTAGCAGTAGTAGAGGTAGTAATAGTAGTAGCATTAGTAGTACAGGTTGTCGTAGAACTAGTAGTAGAGTAGTAGTAGTGAGAGTTGTAGTAGTAGTATTAATAGCATTAGTATTCGTAGTAGTAGTAGTCGGAGTAGAAGTAGTAGTAATTGTAGTAGTAGCAATTATAGGAGTAGTAGTACTAATTGCAGTAGTAGTAGTGGTAGCGGCAGCGGCAATAATAGTAGTAGCAGCAATAGTAGCTGTAGTAGTAGTACTAGTACTACAAGTTGTAGATATTGAATAGTAGTAGTATTAGTTGTAGAAGTAGTTGGAGTAGAAGGAGTTGTTGTAGCAGTAGTAGTAGTAGGAGCAGTAGTTGGAGTTGGAGTAGTAGGAGTAGTAGTAACAGTAGTTGGCGTAGGTGTAGTAGTAGTAGTAGGAGGAGTAAGACGAGGTGTAGTTGTCGTAGTAGGAGTTGCAGTAGTATTACTAGTAGTAGTAGTTGTAGTTGGAAGAGGAGATGTAAAAGTTGTACTGGGAGTAGGAGTAGGTGTTGTAATAGGAGTAGTAATAGTGGGCATAGTGGTAGTAGTATTTGCTGTAGGATTTGTAGTAGTAGCAGTAGTAGTAGTAGGAGTTGTAGTTGTTGTTGTAGTAGTTATTTTTGTAATAGTAGTACTAGTTGGCAGTAGTAGTCAGAGTAAGAGTAGGAGTCAAAGTACGAGTAGCAGCAGTAGATGGAGTAGCATTAACAGTTGTATTAGTCGTAGTATTAGTAGTAGTGGCAGTAGCAGTAGATGTAGTAGTAGTAGCAGTTGTACTAGTAGTAGAATTAGTAGTTGTTTAAGTAGTTTTACTATTATTAGTAGTAGTAGGAGTACAGGTTGAGGTAGCAGTAGTTGTTGTTGTGGTAGTAATAATAGTTGTAGTAGTAGTTGTTGTTGTAGTAGTATTAGTAGTAGTAGTAGTATTAGTAGCAGCAATAGTAGTAGTAGCAGTGGTAGTAGGTGTAGCAGTTGTAATAGTAGTAGGGGCAGAGTAGTTGGAGTAGCACTTGTAATGGGAGTAGTAGTAGCAGCAGAGCAATAGTAGGAGCAGTTGTGGATGTAGCTGCAGTAGCCGCAACAGCTATAGCAGTAGTAGCCGTTGTTGTTATTATTGTTGTAGTAGTAGTAATAATAGTTTTTGTGGCAGTAGTAGTAGTAGTTGCAGTAGTTGTAGGTGTAGTAGTTGCAGTTGTAGCAGTAGTTGTAGTAGTAGGAGTAGTAATAGCAGTAGTAGTATTAATAGTGGTAATAACGGTAGTATTAGCAGTAAGACTGAATTCATTGAAAATTTACTTGGGGAATCTGAAAAATTAGCCTGGATCCAATGGCGCATGGCCTATCCAATGGAATACCAGCATCTCCTGGAACACACCGATGGAGCGTAGTAGCCATACAAGTAATTGTAGTAGTAGCAACAGTAGCTATAGTAGTAATAGTAGTTTTAGTAGAAGTAGTAGTAGTGTTAGTAGTTGTTATTGTTGTTGTGGTAGCAGTTTTACTCCTACTCCTACTGCTACTACTGCGACCACTAGTACTACTACTATTACCATTATTACTAGTATAGCTACTGCTGTTGCTACTACGAGTTATAATATTACTATGACTACTCCTACGACTATTGCTAGTACCACTACTTCTATTACAACTACCACTATTGCTACTAGTAGTTGTAGTAGTAGTAATAGTAGTTTTAGTAGTTGTAGTAATAACAATAGTTTTACTCCTACTACTAATGCTACAATTGCGACTACTACTGCGGCTACTAATATTACTATTAATACTACAACTACTACTGCTACTTCTATTTTTAATACTACTACGACCACTACTACGACTACTGCTACTACTACTACTACTACCACCACCACTACTACACTACTACTTCTTGTACTACTACAGCTACTGCTAATACGGCAACTGCGACTACCTCTCCTACTACTGCTATTGCAAATACTCTTACTACAATTGTTGCTTCTGCAACTACCACTACAAATTCTATTACTTGTATTACTGCTACTACTACTACAACTACTATGACTACTACTACGACAACTGCTACTACTACTATTTCACCTACTACTACCACTACAACAACTACTACTATTACTTTTACTAAAATAGATACTTCTACTACTACTACTACTCTTGCCACTTCTACTGGTATAACTACTAGTGCATTTACTACTGCTACAGCAACTAGTAGTAGTAGTACTACTACTACTCCTACCACTTCCACTAGTACAACTGCTACTGCAACTACTACTACTATTACTACTACTACTACTGTTACAAGAACTACTACTATTACTACTACTACCACTACAACTACTACTGCTACAAATACTACTACTACTACTAATACTACAGTTGCTGCTGCTACTACTATTACATCTGCTGATGCTACTACTACTTCCACTACTACTGTTGCTACTACTAATAATAACACTACCACAACAACAACCATTACTTCTACCACCCCTGCTGCTCCTACCACTACTACTAGTACAACTACTACTTCTACTACTATTACTACTATTGCCACTATTACTGCTACTACTCCTACTACTCCTACTACTACTACTGCCATTACTACTGTTACTACTACTAGTATTGCTTCTACAACTACTAGTACCACAAGTACTACTTCTGTTGTTACTACTATTGCTTCTACAAGTACTACTACTACTACTAATACTACAACTACTACTACTAGTAATACTATTACTACTACTACAACAACAACAACAACTACTACTACTATTACTACTACTCCTCCTAATCCTATTGCTTCTACAACTATTACAACTACTACTCCTATTGCTCCTACTACTCCTACTATGACTACTACTACAGCTACTGCTACTACAACTATTACTACTACAATTACTACTACTACTATTACTCCTACTACTCCTGTTGCTGCTACTACTACGACTTCTGCCACCACTACTACTACTTCTATTGCAACTACTACTTCTCAAACTACTACCACTACAACTACTTCTAATACTATCTCTATTACTCCCACTACTACTATTGCTACTGCTGCCACTACTGCTGCTGCACCTTCTGCTACTACTATTACTACTACCACTACAACAACAAGAACAACAACAACTATTACTACTACTACTATTGCTGCTGCTACTACTACAACTACGACTCTTATAACTTCTCCTACTACTACTTCTATAGCTACTACTACTATTGCTACTACTACTAATACTTCTACTACAACTACTACTCCTACCACTTCCACTAGAACAACTACTACTACACCTACTACCGCTACTGCAACTACTGCTATGCCTATTACTATCGCTACCACTGTAACTATTACTGCTACTCCTACTACTACTACTCCTAAAACTATTAATACTACTGCTACAACTACTACAACCCCATCTACTGCTACTAATACTGCTATTGCTGCCACTACAACTCTTTCTATTTCTATTGCTACTACTGCTATTACTCCTAATACTACTACAACTACTACTATTACTACTACTAATACTACTACTACTACTACTGTTGCTGCTACTACCACTATTACAACTGATGCTTCGGCTACCACTTTTACTACAACTGCTGCTACTACTAACAATTCTGCTACTACAACAACAACTACTACTTCTATTACTCCTGCTCCTACTACCGCTGCTACTAGCACAACTACTACTTCTGCTACAACTACTACTATTGCTACCACCTTGCTACTACTACCAGTTCTATTATAACTACTGCCACTACTACTACAGTTACTACTACTAGCATTGCTTCTACTACTACTACTGCTTCTACTACTACTACTACTATTACTGCAGCAAAAACTACAACTACTACAACAACAACTACTACTACTATTACTACTGCTCCTGCTAATACTATTACTATGACTACTAATACAACAACTACTATTATTACTACTATTACTTCTACTACTCCTACTACTACTACTGCTGCTGCTACTACTACTACTACTACTACCACAACTACTACTACTCCAACAACTACAACTCCTACTACTACTACTACTTCGACTACTGCTACAACTATTGTGACTATTGCAATTGCTACTACTACTACTACTACTGCTACTAGCACTACTACCATGATTGCTAGTCCTACTACTACCGCTACTACTTCGACTACTACAACTACTATTACTACTACTACAAGTGTTGCAGCTGCTGCTGCTACTGCTACTACTAGTAGTGCTACTGCTGCTGCTACTACAACTACTACTACTACTGCTACTACTACTACTACTACTACTACTATTATTGCTATTGTTGCTACTACTTCTACTACTCCAATAACTTCTCCTCCTACTACTACTATTGCTACTACTACTACTACTACTGCCACTACTACTTCCGTTACTACCACCAGCATTGCTTCTACTACTACAACTACAACTACTACTACTACTACTAATAATAATAATAATAATACTACAACTACGGAAACAACTACGACAACTATTACTACTACTCCTACTAATACTACTACCTTGGCTACCAATACTACTACTACAACTACTATTACTACTATTACTCCTACTACTCTTGCTACTCCAACTACTTCTATTGTTACTGCTACTCTTACTATAACAGCTACTACTCCAACTACTACTACTACTCCTATTACTGCTACAACTAATGCTGCTACTACTTCGATTACAACTACTGCTATTGCTACAGCTACTAGTGTTATTGCTACTGCTACTATAAGTACAACTTCTATGCTACTACTGCTGCTACTACAACTACTACTGCTACTACTGCTACTACTACTATTGCTGTTGCTGCTACTACTACTACTACTCCTATAACTTCTCCTACTACTACTACTATTGCTACTACAACTACTATTGCTACTACCACATCTACTACTCCTATTACTTCTACTACTACTACCACTACTACTACTATTACTACCACTTGCATTTCTTCTACTACTATTTATACTTCTGCTATTAATTCTGCTACTACTACCAATAATAATAATAAAAATAATAATACTACTACTACTACAACGACTACTACTACTATTATGACAACTAAAACAACAACTGCTACTACTGCTACAACAACTATTACTACTACTCCTACCAATACTACTACTACAACTATTGCTACCACTACTACTACTGCTGCTGCTGCTGCTGCTACTACTACTACTTCGATTACAACTACTGCTATTGCTACAGCTACTAGTGTTGTTGTTGCTGCTACTACAAGTACTACTACTATGCTACTGCTACTGCTACTACTATTACTATTGTTAATACTACTACTACTACTCCTATAACTTCCCTACTACTACTTCTATTGCTACTACTACTACAACTACTACTTCTACTACTACTACCACTACTGCTGCTGCTGCTCCTCCTACACCTGCCACTACTTCTGCTACTACTACTACAACAACAACAACTGCTACTGTTGTTGCTTATATTGTCACTACTGCTACTACTGTTGCTATTACCACCACTTCTAGTACTGCCACCACTACTACTATTACTACTACTATTGTTACTACTACTACTATTACTTCTACTACGACTACTACCACTACTGCTACTACTGCTACTGCTTATATTGTCACTACTGCTACTACTATTGCTATTACCACTACCACTACTACTACTGCTGCTACTACCACTACTACTACAGCTATTACCACTACTGCTACTACTACTATTATAATTACACCCACTACTAATACAGCTACTACTACTGCTTCTACAACTACTACTTCTATTACTACTAAGAAAATTACTCCTACAACTACTACCATTGTTGCTACTACTACTGCTGCTATAGCTATTACTACTACTTCCCCTAGTTCTACTACTTTTGCAACTACTACTACTATGGCTACCACTACTTCTACAACAACAATAACTACTGCTGCTACCACGACAACTATTATTGCTACTACTAGTACTACTACAACTACAACAACAACAAGAACAATAACAACTACTACTATAACAACTACTACAACTAATATTGCTATTCCTACTACTACTCTGACCTCTATTACCACTACTCCTACTACTACTGCGACTACTCTTACAACTGCTACTACTACTACAACTATTGTAACTATTACAACTACTAAAGCTACTGCTGCTACTTCTGCTACCTTGACTTCTACAACTACCACTCCATCTATTGCAACCATTATGACAACAACAACAACTACTACTACTGCTACTACTATTCCTACAACTACTGCTATGACCACTGCTATTACTACCTCTACCACTACTTCTACTGCTACTACTGTTACACCACTACTACAATAACCACAACTACTACTGCTATGACTACAACCACTACTGCTACCACCACAACCACCACCACCACCACCACCACCACTACTACTACCTCTACAACAACTTCTACTATTAGTACTACTACACAACTACTATACTACTACCACAACTACAACTGTAGCGACTGCTATAACTACAATAATTGCTACTACTACTACTACTAATCCTATTATTGCTACTGCTACTACTACTACTACTAATACTACTACAAGACCTACTACTATTGCTGCTACTATTACCACTAGTACCACCACTACTAATACTATTACTACTACAACTACTAGTACGATGACTACTGCTACTCCTACTACTAGTACAACAACTACAACTACAAGTACTACTACTACCACTACTACAGTGACTACTACTACTACTTCTTCTTCTAATACTACAATGACAACAACAATAACAACAACGACTACTCCTATAGATACTACTACAAATCCTACTTTTACTACTACTACTACTACTGCTACTATTACTAGATCTAATCCTAATACTACTACTTCTACAACTACAACTACTACTAGCACGACTACTTCTACTACTACTACAAGTCCTCCTCCTCATCCTCCAGCTACTACTACCACTACTACTGCAAGTACTACCACACTTACTACTACTAACACTACCACTACCACTACTATAGCTGTTGCTATTACCGCTACTACTATAACTACTACTACTACTACCTCTACTATTACTAAAACTACAACTACTACTACTTTTCCTATTATTGGCACTACTTCTGCTGTAACTACTACTACTACTACTACTACTAGTACTACTACTACTACTGTTGTTGTATTTGCATTTGTCATAGTAGTAGTATTTGTAGTAGTAGTAGTAATCATAGTAGTAGTCATAGTAGTAGTCATAGTAGTAGTCATAGTAGTAGTAGTAGTCATGGTGGTGGTAGTTGTAGTAGTAGCAGTACCAGTAGTAGTAGTAGGAGGCGGAGGAGGAGGAGTAGCAGCAATAGTATTTGTAGTTGTAGTAGTAGTAGAAATAGTAGTAGTAGTAGTAGAAGTAATAAGAGTAGTAGTAATATTAGTAGTAGCGAAAGTTGTAATATTAGTAGTAGTGGAAGTTGCTGTAGTACTAGTAGGAGTTGTAGTAGTACGAGTAGTTGTAGTAGTAGTAGTTGTTGTTGTTGTAGTAGTGGTAGAAGTTGTAGCAGTTGTAGTAGTAGTAGCAGCAGTAGCACAGTACTAGTAGTAGTTGTTATTGTTGTGGTTGATGTTATTCTATTTGTAGTAGTCTTTGTAGTAGTATTAGTAGTAGAAGAAGATGAAGAAGAAGAAGAAGAAGAAGAAGTAGTAGTAGCAGTAGCAGCAGGAGCAATAGTTGTTGTAGTAATAGTTGTAGTAGTACTAGTAATAGATGTAGTCGAAGAAGTTGTAGTAATACTAGTAGTAATAGTAGTAGTTGTAATAGCACTAGGAGTAGTGACAGTAGTAGTTGTAATAGGAGTACTAAGAATTGTAATAGTAATATTAGCAGTAGCAGCAGTAGTAACAGTCGTAGAGGTAGAAGTACTAGTAGTAGTAGTACTATTACTAGTAGCAGGAGTAGTAATAGTAGTAGCAATACTAGTAGTAGTAGTAGTAGTAGTAGCAGTAGCGGTAGTAGTTGTAGTAGTAGTAATAGTAGGAGCAATTGCTGTAGTAGCAATAGCAGTAGCATAATACTAGTGGTAGTAGTAGTCGTTGTTGTTGTTGTTGTTGTTGTATTTATAGTTGTCATTGTAGAAGTATGAGTAGTAGTAGTAGTAGTATTTGTTGTTGTTGTTGTAGCAATAACAGCAATAGTAGCAGTAGTGGTAGTAGAAGTAGAAGCTATAGTAATCGTAGCAGAAGTGGTAGTAGTTTTGGTCGTAGTAGTAGTAGTAGTAGTTGTTGTAATATTAGTAGTGGTAGCAGCAGTAGCAGAAGTTGTAGTAGTAGTAACAGTAGTAGTAGTAATAGTTGTAGTAGTAATAGTAACCGGAGTAGTAGTAGCAATAGTAGTAACAGTAGCAGCAGCAGCAGTAGTAGCAGTAGAAGCAGTAGCTATAGTAATAGTAGTAGAACTAGTAGTAGCCATAGTAGTTGTAGTGGTAGTAGTGGTAGTTGTAGCAGTAGTTGTGGTTACAACAGCAGCAGAAGTAGTAGTAGCAGTAGTAGAAGTAGTCATCATAGTAATAGTAGCTGTAGTAGTAGTAGCCATAGAAGAAGAAGAAATAGTTGTTGTAGTAGTAGTAGAAGTAGTACTAGTAGCAGTTGTAGTTGTAGAACTTGTAGTTGTAGGTATAGAAGTAGTCCTAGTAGTTGTAGTTGTAGCAATAGTGTGGTAGTAGGAGCAGTAGTAGCAGTAGTAGAGCTAGTAATGTAGTAGTAGTAGAAGTAGTAGTAGTCATAGTAGTAGTAGCAAGAGTAGTAGTAGTAGTAGTAGATGTAGTAGTGAGAGTAGTAGTTGTTGTACTAGTCATAGTGGTAGTAGCTGTAATAGTTGTAGTAGTAGCTGTAGTAGTAGTCGAAGTAGAAGCCGTCGTAGTAGTAGCAGAAGTAGTAGTAGGAGGAGTAGTAGAAGTAGTAGTAGTAATAGTAGGAGTAGTAGTAGAAGTAGCAGTCGTAGTAGTAGTAGTAGGAGTAGTAGTAGTAGAAGTAGTAGTAGCCATAGTTGTAGTGGTTGCAGGAGTAGTAGTTGTGCTAGTAGTAGTAGTTGTTGTAGTAGTGTAGTTGCAGAAGCGGTAGTTATAGTAGTTGAGGTAGTAGTAATAGTTGTTGTAGCAATAGTTATTGTAGTAGAAGTAATAGTAGAAGAAGTTGAAGTAGTGGTACCAGTAGTAGTAGTTGTGATAGTAGTGTAGCCACAACAGTTGTAGTAGTAGTCATTGTAGTAGTAGTAGCAAGAGTAGTAGTTGCGGAATTAGTAATAGTTGTAGTGGTAGTAGTAGTAGCAGTAGCAGTAGCAGTAGTAGTAGTACTAGCAGAAGTGGTGGTAGATGTAGTAGTAGTAGTAACAGTAGTAGTAGATGTAGCAGCGAGAGTAGTAGCAGTAGTGGTGGTAGTAGTAGTAGTAGTAGTTGTTGTTGTTGTTGTAGTAATTGTAGTTATTGTCGAAGCATTGTCAGTAGAAGTTGTAGTAGGAATAATGGTTGTTGTAGCAGGAGTAGTAGTAGTAGCTGTAGTAATAGTAATAGTAGTAGTATTAGTACAAGGAATAGGAGTAGTAGTTGTAGAAGGAGTTGCAATAGTTGTGGTAGCTGCATTACGTGCAGTAGTAGTTGGAGTTTTAGAAGTAGGAGTAGGAGTTGGAGTTTGTGTTGGGGTAGTAGTAAAGGTAGTAGTAGTAGTGGCAATAGTAGTACTAGTAGTTCAAGTAGTAGTAGTAGTAGTTGTTGTTGTTGTTGTAGCTGTAGTAGTGGTCATAGTAGTAGCAGTAGTAGTAGAAGTATTAGCCATAGTAGTTGTAGAAGTAGTTGTAGGAGTAGCAGTAGGAGTAGTAGTAGAAGTAGCTATAGTCATAGTAGTTGTAGTAGCAAGCGGAGTTGTAGTAGTTGGTCTTACATCTACAGCAGCATCAGGAGCAGTAGTAGTAGAAATAGCACTAGTTGTAGTAGTAGAAGTAGTAATAGTTGCAGTAGTATTAGAAGTAGGTCTAGTTGTAGTTGTATAAGTAGTAGTAATGGTAGTAGTAGTATTTGTTGTTGTTGTCGGAGGAGTAGTAGTATTAGAAGCAGCAGCAGCAACAATAGTATTACAAGTACTAACGAGAGTAGCACGAGGAGGAGTAGAAGCAGAAGTTGTAGTAGGGATAGTATTAGGAATAGGAGTTGGAGTTGGAGTCCTAGTAATAATATTAGTGTAGTATTAGTAGTAGTAGTAGTAGTAGTAGCTGTAGTAGAAGTAATCATAGTAGTAGTAGGAGTACTAGTAGAAGTAGGAGTAGTAGTTGTAGTAGTTGAAGAAATAGTAGTAGTAGTAGTAGTAGTAGTTGTAGTAGTAGCAGTGTAGAAGTAGTAGTAGTAGTAGCAGTAGTAGTTGTAATAGTAGTAATAGTAGTAGCAGTAGCAGTAGTAGTAGTAGCAGCAAAAGTAGTAGTGGTAGCAGTACTAGTAGCATTTGCCATAGTCACAATAATAGCAGTTGTACCTGTAGTTGTAGTATTAGTAGTTGTAGTAGGAATAGTAGTCGTATCGGTAGTGGTAGTAGTAGCATTCATAGCTATAGTAGTAGCAATAGTATTACGAGTAGTAGTAATGGTTGTAGACACAGTACTAGTAGTAGTAGTTGTTGTAGAAGTTGTAGTTGTAGTAGCAGTAGTAGTAAAAACAGTAGTAGTTTTAGTAGCAATCGTAGTAGTAGTTGAAGTAGTAGGTGTAGCTGTTATAGTAGCGACAGTAGCAACTGTAGCAGTAGCAGCAGTAGTAGTAACAATAGTAGTAGCAATAATAGTAGTAGTCACAGTAGTAGTAGTAATTTTAGAAGAAGTAGCAGCAGTAATAACAACAACGGTAGTATTAGTAGTGGAAGTAGTAGCAGCAACAGCAGTAGTGACAACAGTAGTAGCAGTAGGAGTAGTGGTCGTAGTAGTAGTAGCAGTAGTAGTAGTGCTAGTAATAGTATTAGTAGTAGTAGCAGTAGCAGTAGTTGTTGTTGTTCTAGCAGTAGTACTAGTAGTTGGAAAAGAATAAATAATCGTAGTAGTAGTAGCAGCAGCTGCAACAACAGTTGTAGTAGTTGTAGTAGAAGTCGTATCAGTAGTAGTGGTAGTAGTAGTTGCAGCAGCAACAAAAATATTAGCGGTAGTATTCATACTAGTAGCAGTAGTAGTAGCTCAGGGGAAGTAGCAGTAGTAGTTGTTGTAATTGCAGTAGCAGAAGTAACGGTAGCAGTAGTAGTAGTAGCAGTAGCAGTTGTTGTAGCAGTAATAGTAGTAGTAGTAGTAGTAGTAGTTGCAATAGCAATAGTAGAAGTAGCGGCCCATAGTAATAGTAGTAGTAGTTGTAGTAGTAGTGGTAATAGTCTTAGTATTTGTATTAGTAGTAGTAGTAGTATTGGTAGTAGTAGTAGAAGTAGTAGTAGTAGTAGTAGTATTAGTCGTAGTAGAAGTAGTAGTAGTAGTAGTAGGAGAGTAGTAGTATTAGTAGTAGTAGTAGTAGTAAAAGTAGTAGTAGCGGTGGTAACAATAGTAGCAGCAGCAATAGTAGCAGAAGAAGAAGTAGTAGTAGTACCAGTAGTAGTAGCAAATGTAGTTGTAGCAGTCGTAGTAGTACCAGTAGTAGTGGTTGTTTGTTGTTGTGGTAGTTGTAGCTGTAGTAGCAGCAGAAGCAATTGTAGCTGTGGCAATAGTAGTAGCAGTAGTAGCCATAGTAGCAATAGTAGTAGTAGCAGCAATTAAAGTAGTATTAGCGTAAGTAGTAGTGGTATTGTAGCAGTAACAGTAGTAGAGGTAGTATTAGTAGTAGTAGTAGTAGTACTACTAGTAGTACCAGTTTTAGTGGTAGCAACAGTAGTATTTGTAGGAGTAGTTGTAGTAGTAACTAAAGTAGTAGCAGTAGTAATAGTAAAGGGACAAGTATTAGTAGTAGAAGTAGTATTAGCTTTGGTAGAAGAAATAGTAGAGTAGTTGTAGTAGTAGAGGCAGTATTAGTAATTGCAGAAGTAGTAACAGTAGTAGTAGTGGTAGTAGTAGCAATAGTAGCGATAGGAATAGTAGTAGTAGTAGTAACATGGGTAGTAGATGTAATAGTAATAGCAAAAGCAGTAGCAATAGTAGTAGTAGTAGTTTCTGTAGTAGTAGTGGTAGCAGTAGTAGTAGTCATAGTAGTAGTAGGAGTAGTAGTAGCAATAGAAGCAGTTGTAGTTGTAGTCAGTTGCAGAAATAGCAAAAGTAGATGTTGTGGTAATGGTAGTAGTAGAAGTAGTAGTTGTTGTAGTAGTAGTAGTAGTATCAAAAGGACTCATAGTAGTAATAGTAATAGTTGTAATATTAGTAGTAGTAGTAGTACAAGTAGGAGTAGTAGTAGGAGTAGGTGTAGTAGATGTTGTCATAGTACATGTGGTATTAGGAGTAGCAATAGAAGTAGTAGTAGTACTAGCAGTAGTAACAGTGGTAATAGCTACAGTTGTAGTGGTAGTAGTTGTCGTAGTGGCAATAGCAATCGTAGTAGCGCTAGTAACAGTAGCAGCAGCAGTAGTTGCAAGAGTAGTAGCCACTATAGTAGTAATAGTTGTAGGTGTAATAGTAAAAGTAATAGTAGCAGTAGTAGTAGTAGAAGTAATAGTAGAAGTTGTAGCATTAGCAACAATAGTCATAATAGCAGTAGTAGCAGTATTAGTAGTAGTTGTAGCAATAGTAGTAGTATCAATAGCAGTTACAAAATTAGTAGTAGTCATAGTATTAGTAGTAGTAGTCTTGTTAATATTAGTAATAGTAGTAGTATTGTAGTGGTAGTATTAGTTTTAGTAGTATGTATAGTAGCAAAAGTAGTAGTAGCAATAGTACTAGTCGTAGCAGTAGCAGTAGCAACAGAAGCAGGAGTAGTAGTAGTATTAGTAGTTGTAGGGGTAGCAGTCGTAGCAGTACTAGTAGTAGTAATTGTAGTAATAGTAGTAGTAGCAGTAGCAGCAGTAGTAGTAGTAGCAGCATAAGTCCTAAAAGTAGCAATAGCAGCAGCAGCAGCAGTAGTAGTAGTAGTAGTAGTGGCAGTAGTGGTTGTAGTTGTCATAGTAGTAGTAGGAGCAGGAGTAGTAGTATTAATAGTTGTAGCTGAAGTTGTAGTAGTAGTAATAGTAGTAGTAGTAGTAATAGTAGTAGTGGTACTAATAGTAGTCGTAGTGGTAGTTATAGTAGTAATAGTAGCAGTAATAGTTGCAGTATCACTAGTAGTAGTAGTAGCAATAGTAGCAGTGGCAGTGGAAATGCAATAGTAGTAGGAATAGTAGTAGTTGTAGTGTAATAGCACTAGCAGTAGTAGCACTAGTAGAAGCGGTAGTATTAGCTAGAAAAGTAATACCAGTAGTACTAGTATTGATAATAGTTGATGCTATAGCATTTGTAGTGTAGTAGTAGCAGTAGCAATATTAGTTATGGTAGGTAAAGTAGTGCTAGTTATAGTAGTAGTAGCAACAACAACAACAGCAGCAGAAGCAGAAGTAGTAGTAATTGTGGTGTAGTACTAGTAGCAGCACCAGTTCTAGCAGTTGTAACAGTCGTAGTAGGAGGAGTAGTAGTAGTATTACAATCAGTAGCAACAACAGTAGTAGCAATAGTAGTAGCATCCAAAGCAGCAGTAGCAGCCGCAACAGCAGCGGCAATAGTGGTAGTACTACTAGTAGTAGTAGTCATAGTAGTAGAAACAGAAGTAGTATTAGTAGCAGCAGTAGTAGTAATATGTGAAGTAGTAGGAGTAGTAGAAGTAGTAGCCGTAGCAGTGACAACAGTACTATTAGTAGTAGTAGTAGTGGTAGTAGCAATAGCAACAGCAAGAACAGTAGTAGTAGTAGTAATAGAAGCTAGGGCAGCAGTAGTAGTAGTAGTAGTAATAGTAGTAGCAGTAGGAGCTAGAGCAGTAATAGTACTAGTGGCAATTGTAAAAGGAGTAGGAGTAGTAGTTGTAGTAATAGAAGTTATAGTAGTAGGAGTAGTAGCAGTTGTTGTCGTCGTTGTTATTGTAGAAATAGTAATAGTAGTGGTAGTAGTTGTAGTAGTAGTAGTTGGAGTAGTAGTAGCAGTAGCAGTACTAGCAGTATTAGTTGCATTAGTAGTAGCAGTAGTAGGAGCAGGTGTCATAGTAGTACTAGTGGTAGTAGTCAAAGATGTAGTCATTGTCGTACTACTAGCAGCAACAGTAGTAGCAAATGTAGTGGAGGTAGTAGCCGTAGAAGTGATACTAGTACTCGTAGTAGTAAAAGTAGTAGTAGTAATTATGAAAGTAATAGTAGTTGGACTTGTAGTAGTAGTGGTAGTAGTGGCAGGAGTCATAGTGGAAGTTGTAGTAGAAGTCGCAGTAGTAGTAGTAGTTGTAGTAGAGTAGTAGTAGTAGTAGTAGTAGTAATAGTCGAAGTAGGAGTAGCACCGGTTGTAGTATTAGTAGTAGCGATAGCAGGAGTAGTAGTTGTAGTAGCAGCAGTACTAGTTGGAGCAGTAGTAGTATTAGTAGCACGAGTAGTGAAAGTAGTACTAGTAGTAGTGGCGGCAGGAGTAGTAGGAGTAGTAGTAGTAGCAGTAGTCGTTATAGTACCAGAAGTAGTAGTGGTAGTAGTACCAGTGATCATCGTAGTAGTAGTAGCAGGAGAAGTAGTTGTAGTAGTAGTAGCTGTTGTTGTTGTAGAAGTAGCAGAATTAGTAGTAGTTGTACTAGTAGTAGTAGTAGTAGCAGCAGTAGTTGTAGTCGTATCATTTATTGTAGTTGCAGTAGTATTTCGAGTAGCAGCAGGAGCGACATTAGTAGTAGTGGTAGTAGTAGCAACTGTAACAGCGGCAACAGCGGCCAGCAGCAGTACTAATACTAGTAGTAGAAATAGAAGTGGTAGTAGTAGCAATTGTACAAGAAGTGGAAGTGATAGTATTAGGACCAATAGCAGCAGCAGCAGTAGTAGTAGTGGTAGTAGTAGTAGTAGCAGTAGTAGTGCTAGTAGTAGTAGTAGTCGTAGTAGTAGTAGTAAAAGAAGTAGTAGTAGTTATAGTAGTAATAGTAGTAATAGTAGTAGTTGTAAGAGTCATAGTAGCAGCAGCAGCAGCAACGACAATAGTAGTAGTTGTTGTTTTAGCTGTAGTAGTGGTAGTAGTCTGAGTAGTCGTATGGGTAGGAGTTGGAGTAGCAGTAGTAGAAGTTGTAGTTGTCGTAGTAGTACTAGTAGGAGAAATCGTAGTAGTAGTAGTCGTCGAAGTAGGAGTAATATTAGCATTAGTAGTAGTAGTAGAAGCAATAGTAGCAGGAGCAACAGCAGCAGAAGTAGTAGTAGCAGCAGCGGAAGTAGTAGCAGTAGCAGCAGCTATAGTAGTAGTAGTAGTAGCATGAGTAGTAGGAGTAGCAGTAGCAGTAGCAGTAGTAGTAGTAGTATTAGTAGTGGCAAAATAAGTAGTAGAAGTAGTAGCAATAGTAGAAGTCGTAGGAGTTATAATAGTAGTGGTCGTAGTAGCAGTAGCAGTAATGGTAGAGGTAGTAGCAATAATATTTGGAGAAGGAATAGTAGTAGCAGTAGTAGTGGTAGTAGGAGCAGTAGTAGTGGTAGAAGTTTTAGTAGGTCTAGTAACTACAGCAGCATAGTAGTAGTATTTATACTAGTAAAAGTAGTTGGCATAGTAGTAGTAGCAGCTGTCGTAGTAGTAAAACTAGCAGCAGCAGCAGTAGTAGTAGTCATAATAGTAGTCGTAGTTAGTGCAGTAGTAGTAGTAGTAGTTGTAGTACCCAAAGTAGTAGTTGTAATAGCAACAACAGCAACAGTAGTAGTAGTAGGACTGTTAGGAGTAGTAGTAGTGCTGGGAATAGTAGTAGTATTAGGCGTAGTGGTAGTAGTAATAGTAGTAGTAGTAGTGGCAGTTTGGGTAATAGTAGTTTTAGTAGTAGTAGTAGTAGTAGTAGTAGTAATATTATTAGTAGTAGTAGTGGTTCTAGCAGCAACAGCAGCAGTAGTAGCAGCAGTAGCAGTAGTAGTAGCAGTTGGAGAAGTAGTATTTACGACAGTAGCTATAACAGTAATAGCTGTATTTGTTGTACCAGCTGTAGTTGTTGTATGAGTAGTAGAAGTAGTAGCAATAACAGTAGTAGTTGTCGTAATGGTGATAGCATTAGTAGCAGCAGTAGTGGTTGTAGTGGTTGCAGTTTTGGAAGGAGTAGTAGTAGTAATAGCAGCAGCAGTAGTAGTTGCAGTAGTAGTGGTAACAACAATAACAGTAGGAGGAGATGGAGTAGTAGTAGTTTTTATTGTAGGGGAAGTTGTAGTAGTATTAGTAGTATTTGTAGCAGTATTACTAGTATTAGCAAATGCAGTAATCGTAAAATTAGTAGTAATAGCAGTAGTAGCAGTTGTTGTATAACCACTACTACTACTCCTACTCCAACTCCTATTGCTACTACTATTCCAACTACTACGACTACTACTACCACCACTCCAACTACTATTACTTTTCCTACTACTACTACTACTTATAATACTACTGTTACTACAACTACTATAACAAATACTACTCCTCTTACTACTACTACTCTTACTCCTACTACTACTACTGCAACTACAACTATTACTACAACTTCTACTATTACTTCTACTACTCCAACTACTACTACTTCTACTACTGCTATTCCTACTCCTAATACTACTAATACTACGACTAGTACTACTATTACTACTAATACTTCTACTGTTGCTACAACCACTACTACTACATCTTCTCCTACAACTCCTCCTACTCCATCTTCTACTACTACTACTACAACGACTCCCACTACTGCTACTACTACTCCTACACCTACTTCTGCTACTTCTACTCCTACTCATACTTCTAGTATTGTTACTACTACTACTACTACAACTACTACTACTTCTATTCTTACTCTTACTCCAACTCCTACTTCTACTACTATAACTAACAACAATATGACTACTACTACCGAAGCTACAATTATTACTACTAGTACTACTACTACTACTACTACTATTACCAATCCTCCTCCTCCTCCTCCTACTACTACTACTACTACCACTGCCACTACTACTACAACTACTAGTACAAGTACTACTGCTACTATTGCTACTACTACAATAACCACTACTAGTACTACTATGGCAACTACAACTACTACTACTACTACTACTACTCCTACTCCTGTGACTACAACAACAACTACTACTCCTAGTCCGATTACAACCACAACAATAACTACTACTCTACTAGTACCACTCTACTACTACTACTACTACTAGTACTACTGCTACTGATACTACTACTAAAACTACTACAACTACTACTTCTAGTACTACTACTATTGCTGCTGGTGCAACTGCTACTACTACCACTACTACAACTTGTACTCCTACTACTGCACCTACTACTACAACTACTTTTGTAACTATAACTACTAAAGCTACTACTCCAACTATTGCTACGACTACTCCTACTCCAACTACTATTGCTACTACAACTACTACTCCTCCTACTGCTACAACAACAACTAGTAGTCACTGCTACTACAACTACTACTACTCTACTAGTATAACTGCTACTACTAGAAGTCCTATTGCAACTACTACAACTTTTATTATTACTAGAACTACAACTGTTGTTACAGCTACTACTATTACTATTACTACTTATACCACTACTCCTACTCCTACTACTACTCCTGCTACTACTATTACTACTACTACCACTACCACTACTCCTACCCCTACTACTATTCATGCTACTACTATTACTACTAGTGCTAGAACTATGACAATTGCTATTGCTACTACTGCTACAACTGCTACCACTACTACTTCGACAACAACTGCTACCACTACTACTTCGACAACAACTACTACTACAAATACAACTATTGCTACTATTTGTGTTGCTAATACAACAACAAATTCTAATGCTACTACTACTACTACTACTACTACTACTACCTCTCCTGCAACTACTACTACAACTACAACTTCTCCTACAACAACAACAACAACAACTACTACTACTCCTTTGCTACAACTACCACAAATGCTCCTACTATTACTACTGCTGCCGCTACCGCCGCTGCTACTACAGCTACGACTACTACTCCCATTACTACTACTTCTCCTACTACTATTACTTCTGCTACTACAACTCTGACTACAACTACTGCTACTTAAACTAATACTACTCCTACTACTACTACAACTGCTACTACTAGTATTATATCTACTACTTCTACTACTACTACTACAACTACTACTATTACTTCAACAACTATTACTACTATTGCAAATATTGCTACCACTACTTTGACTGCTACTACTGATACTACAATTACTACTACTACTACAATAACTACTACTACTACTATGGCTACTACTGCTATTGCCACTACGACAACCTCCTCCACTACTTTTACTATTGCTACTACCACTGCTACTACTACTACTCCGACTCCAACTAATACTACTGTTGCTACTACTAGTACTTTTGCTACGAATATTATGACTACTACTTTTACTACTATAACACAACAACAACTACTACTTTTGCTACTATTACTTCTTCTTCTACTAATATGCTAGTACTACTACTACTTCCACGTCTTCGACTACTATTACTACTACTGCTACGTCTACTACAAATAGTAGTATTGTTATTACAGCTACTATTGCAACTACTGCTACCACTACTTCAACTACTACAACTGCTGCTACTGCTACTGTATTTAATACTACAATTACTACGACATCTACTATTGCTGCTACTACTGCTACTGTTCCTACAGGAAATACTGCGACTACTACAACTACTACAATTACTGTTGCTGCTACTTCTACTACTACTACAACTACTACTATGACTACTACTACGACTACAATTATTAAACTACTGCTACTGCTAGTGTTATAATACAACAATAAATACTATTGCTACTATTACTACTACTAGTAGTACTACCTCTCCTATAACAATAATAACTACTACTACTACTACTTCTACAACAACTACTACTGCTACTACTACTAATGCTACAACTACTACTAATGATACAACTACTACTACTACTACTTCTCCTGCTACTATAACTACTATTACTATTATTACTATGGATACTATTGTTACTACCACTAGCGCTACTTATCCTACTACTATTAGTATGGCTACTACTATTGCTACTACTACTGCTGTTGCTACAACTAATACTACTGCTGCTACTAGTATTACTACAACGACTTCTAGTACTACTACTACTACTACGGCCGCTATTGCTACTACTGCTACCACTACTTGGACTGCTACAACTGCTGCAACTGCTGCTACAATTACTACTACTACTACTACTACTACTACATCTACTACTACAAGTACTTTTGCTACTGTTGCTACTACTGCTTCTACTACTACTACTACTACTACTATTACGACTGCTACTGCTGCGGCTATTACTACTAGTACTACTACTACTACAACCGCAACTACTACTACTTCTATTACTACTACTACAATCGCTACTACTACTATTATTGTAGTTGCTGCAACCACTCATACTCCTACTACAACTAGAACCACTAGTAGTACTGCTATTACTACTACTACTACTAGTACTGCTAGCACTACTACCAATGCTACTACTTCAACTACTACTACTACTACGACAACAACTACTTCTTCTACTACCACTACTACTACTCATACTTCAATGGCTACTACAGTTACTAATGTTGCTACTACTACAGCTATTTCTACCAGTACTACTGCTACCACTACTATGACAAGTATTACTTCTTCTACTACTACTACTGTTAAGACTACTACTGCTACTGCTACTCCCACTACTACAATGGCTACTACTGCTACTACTACTACTGTAGTTGATGCAACTGTTGCAACTAATACTACTATAACTACAATTGCTACTACGATTACTGCTAAAATTGTTACTAGGGCTGCTCATACAACTACTCCAACTACTACTACTACTAATACTGCTACTACTACTACAACTACATCTACTGCTACTAATACTTCTTTCCCTTCTACTACTACGACTGCTACTACAACAGCTACCACTATTACTACAACTCCTACTACTACTACTACTATTACTACTACTACCACTACATCGACTGCTACTTCTACTACTATTGCTACTACTACTGCTACCACTGCTACTATTGCTATTATTGCTGCTGCTACTGCTACTACTGTTACAACTAGTACTATTGCCACCACTACTTTGACTGCTACTACTACTATGACTACTACTGCAATTACCACTAGTACTATTACTACTACTACAACTATTACTGATACTACTACAACTACTACTACTACCTCTCCTACTACTATTACTATTGTTATGACTACTGCTACTATGACTATCGCGACTCCAGCTAATGCTAGTGCTTCTACTACAACTACTCCTATTACTAGTTTTGCTGCTGCTACTACTACTACTACTACTACTACTGATACTACTACAGCTACTACTACTACCTCTCCTACTACTATTACTATTGTTACGACAACTGCTACTACGACTCTCACTGCTCCACTAATGCTAGTGCTCCTACTGCGACCACTCCTACTACTAGTTTTGCTGGTACTACTACTACTGCTGCTCCTGCTACTACTACTACTACTACTACTACAACTACTACTCCTACTGCTACTACTGCTACAACTAATGCTAATGATACTACAACTACTACTACTATTATTGGTACCACTTCTGCTACTACTTCCACTATTACAGCTGCTACCACTACCACTACTGCAGCTGCTGCTATACCTATGACTGCTACTACTAGTACTACTACTACTACAATTGCTACTACTAACATAGCTACAACTTCTCATGCTATTGCAACTACTACTACTATAGCAACTACTACTACTGCTATTACTACTACTCTTGCAACTACTGTTACTACTAGTGCTACTACAGTTACACCTTGTACTACTCTATAACTACTACTACCAATGCTACTACTACTGTTGCTGCTACTATTGCATCTGTTTCTACTCCTACTACTAATATTAATGCTACTACTGCTACTCTTGCTACTACTACTACTACTACTATTGCTATTACTACTGCTACTACTATAGCTACAATGACTACAGATACTACTACTACTATTACTACTACTACTATTACTACTACTACTACTACTACTACTATTACTACTACTACTACTACTACTACTACTACTGCTGCTGCTGCTGCTGCTGCTGCTGCTGTTGCTGCTGCTGCTGTTGCCGCTACTGCTATTGTTGCCGCTACTGCTATTGCTGCTACTACTACACCACTATGCTGCTACTGCTACTAATGCTACTACAACTTCTTCTACTACTACTACTTCCGCTAGCACTACTGCTACTGCTACTAATATTGCTACTACTACTGCTATTGTTGGTATGCCTACTATGACTGCTGCTACTACTACTTATGCTACTACTATAGCAGTTGCGACTACTACTACTTCTCCAACTACTACTACTACTAGAACTACGACAACTACTACTACTACTTCTGCTACAACAATAACTACTACATCCCCAACTACTAAAACTATAACTACTACTACTTCTGCTACTACTACTGCTACTACTGCTACTACTGCTATTATTGCCACTACTATTACTACTACTACAACTTCTACTACTGCTGCTATTACTACTACTTCTACCACTACTGCCCCTCCTAATACTGCTACTACTACAACTACTATTTCAACTACTACTATTTTTTACTACAACAACTACTACTATGACTACTAGTGCTACTACTACTGCTACAGCTACTATTATTGGAACTTCTCCTACTACTATGACTACTGCTACTACTACAACTACTACTACTACTGCTACTGCTATGCTACTACAGCTACAACTAGTCTTGCTACTACTGCTACTACAACTACTACTAATACCACTACTGCTGTTCCTGCTAGTACTGCTTCTACTCCTACTACAATTACAACTACTACTGATCCAACTATTACAACTTCTACTACTCCCGCTACTTTTATTACTAATACGACTACTACAGCTCCTTCTATTACTACTACTACTATTATTTTCACTAATAATACTCCTACTACTACTTGTACAACTACTACTACTGCTACTGCTATTTCTGCTACTACTTGTATTACAACTAATACTGATCGAACTATTGCTACTACTACAACTACTACTCCTACAGCTACTGCTACTCCTTTTACACCCACTACTACTGCAGCTACTACTACTAAAACTACTGATACTCCTACCACTCCTACTACTACTGATACTTCTACTTCTACTGCTACTACTGCTCCTACTACTACAACTACTACTGCCCCAAATATTACTACTACTACTACAACTCCAACTACTACAATTGCCACAACTACAGCTACAGCTACTGCTAATGAGACTACCACAACAACTACTACTAGTATTATGGCTACTATGGATGTTGTTACTACTACCGCTACTATTACTGCTACAATTACAACAACAACAACAACTACTACTACTACCACTACTACTACTGGTACTACTTTTTCCACTACTACTACAACTACTACTACTGCTACTACTCTTTCTAACACCACTACTACTACTACACCACCACTACAACTATGACTACTACTACTACTACTACTACTACTACTTCTCCTTCTACTATTACTTCCGCTACCAGAACTACTGCTACTCCTACTCCTACTACTACCACTATTGCTACTATTGCAGCGGCTATAATAGCTACTACTGCTACTGCAACTACTACTGCTGCTACTACTATTGCTACTTCTACTTCTACTACTACTACTGCCACTGTTACTGCTACTAAGACTACTACTACTTCTCCTCCTCCTCCTACTACTACTACTATAATAGCTACTACTACTACAACTACCAATACTACTACTATTACAGTTACAATAGCTACTACAACTTCCCCAACTACTAAAAATACTACCACTACTGCTGCTGCTGCTGCTGCTATTGCTACTATTGCTATTATTGCTACTACAACTACAACTACTATAATAGCAACTACTGTGACTACTAATATTATTACTACTACTACTACTCCTGCTTCTACCGCTACTACTGCTATTGCTAGTACTACTACTATTACTACTACTACTACTACTACTACTACTACTACTACTACTACTACTACTACTACTACTACTACTACTACTACTACTACCATTACTACTACTACTACCATTACTTCTGCTACTACTGCTGCTGCTATTATTTTAGTCAATACAACTTTTACTACTACTACTATGACTACTACTACTACTGGTACTACTACTGGTACTACTACTATTCCTGGTATTTCTCCTTCTATCATGGCTACAACTACTACAACAACAACAACTACTTCTACTCCAACTACTACTGCTGCTACTATTGCTACTGCAACTACTACTACTCCTTCTCCACTACTATTAGTACTGCTGATATTTCTTCTACTCCTGCTGCTCTACTACTACTCTAGCTACTACCACAACTATTATTTTCAGAAATAATACTGCTACTACTGCTGCTGCTACTACTACTACTTCTACTGTTGCGACTACGGCTGCTACTCCTACAAGTAATGCTACTGCTCCTACTGCTACTACTACTTCTGCTACCACTACTGCTACTGTTGCTTCTATTACTACTATGACTGCTACTACTACCACTACTACAATACTGTACCAACTACTACTACTACTACTACTACTACTGTTGCTACTACTACGACTACTCCTACTACTACTACTGCTCAACCACTACGGCTACCAATGATAATCCTACTTCTCCTACTACTACTAATACTACTATGATATCTACTACTACTATTACTACTTCTGCTGCAACTATAATTGCTACTACCCCCACTACTGAAACTACTACTGCTTCTGCTACTGCTACCACCACTGCTAGTACTCTACTACTGCTATTATAACTACTACTACTACTACAACAACAACTTCCACTACTGCTACTAGTATTACTACTTCCACTACTACAGCTCCTTTTGCTACTGCTACTTTTACAACCACTACAAGTACTAGGACTACTACTGCTACTATTGCAACTATAATTGGTACATCTCCAACTAGTACGACTACCACTACTACAACAATAACTACTACTATTGCTGCTACTACTACTACTACTACTACTACTCCAACTGCTACTACGGCTACACCTACTACAGCTACTGCTACTACTGCTAATACTACAGCTGCTGCTCCTAGTACGATTACTACTGGTCCTACTACAATTACTGCTACTACTGCCCCTACTACACGTACAACTACTGCTCCAGCTGCTTCTACTACTAATATGACTACTACGGCTCCTTCTATGGCTACCGCTACTATTATTTTTACTAATAATACTTCGACTACTACTGCTACTGGTCCTACTACTACTGCTACTGCTGCTACTGCTACTACAATGACTGCTACTACTACTTGTAATACTACTATAACTACTATTACTAATGTCGCTATTACTTCTACTGCTTCTTGTACTGCTACCACTTCTATAAAAACTACGGCTGCTAAGACTACTACTACTAATGCTAGTACAGCTACTCCTACAACTACCCTGACTTCTTCTACTATCGCTAACACTACTACGACTACTACTACTACTACTACCACCACCACCACCACCACTACTACTACTAGTACTACTACTATTTCTGCTACTACAACTACTACTATAGCTACTACTACTATTACTTATGCTGCTGCTGCTACTGCTACAACTACTACTACTACCACTAGAACTACTCCAACTTCTACTACAACAGCTACTACAAGTACTACTACAACTTCTAATACTTATGCTATTTCTTCCCCTACACCTACTACTTTTGCTCCAGCTACTACTACTCCTCCTAATTCTAAAACTACTGCAACCACTGTAGCTAATCCAAGCACTACTGCTACTGCTGCTACTATTAAAAATTATATTATCAAAGCTTTTGCTGCTACCGCTACTACAATTACTACTATAGCTCTTACTATTAGTACAACAACTATTACTCTTACTACTACTACTGCCACTACTACTGCTAGTACTCCTCCTACTACTACTATTACCACTGGTGCTACTACTACTCCTACTACAACTAGTACAACTACCGCTACTACTGTAGCAATTTCAACTGCTACTTATGCTACTACTTCTACTTCTAGTATGGCTACTACGAAAACTACTACAACAACTACTACTGCTACTGCTGCTACTGCTCCTCCTACTGCAAGTACACCTACTACTATAACTACTACTACCACTACTTCTGCTACTATAACAACTGCTACAGCTATAGCTACTACTACAACTGCTGCTTCTACTTCCACTACTGCTACTTCTGCTACAACTACAACAAGAAGTACTACTTCTCCTATTACTACTACTGCCACTACTCCTGCTACTCTTGCAACTACTTCTACTAATACTACTACTACCACGACTACTACTACAGCTTCTACCACTACTACCACTATTGCTACAACTACTACCTCACCAACTTCTACTTCTTCTACTATAGCTACTACTTCTACTACTACCTTAATACTACTACTAGTACTACTATAACAATCGCAGCTACAATTGCTACTACTACCACATTTGCCACTACAATTACTACTACTACTACCACTATTGTGACTACTACCACTAATACAACTACTACTACTTGTACTACTTCTTGTACTACTAATACTTCTCCCACCACTGTAACTACTACTACTACTATTGCTACGAGTACTACTGCTACTACTACTATTACTATTACTACTTCTACTACTACTACCACTAGTACAACAACTACTACTATTGCTACTTCTGCTACGACAACTACGACTACTACTACCACTATGGCTACTACTGTTACCAATACTAGGCCTACAACTATTGCTACTACTACTTCTACTGTTACTACTACTACTACTATAGCTACTACTATAGCTACTACAACAACAACTATTACCACCACTACAACCGCTGCTACTACTGTTACTACTTGTACAACTACTACTGCTACTTCTACTACTTCTCGTACTACTATTATAGCTGCTACTACTTCTGGTACTACTACTAATGCTACTATTGCTACTACTACTACGATTACTACAACAACTAATGCTACTACTGCAACTACAGCTACTTCTACTACTACTACCACCACAATAACTATTGCTACTGTTGTTGCTACAGCTACTACTGCTGCTACTTCCCCTACTACTACAGCTTCTACTACTACTCCTAGTAGTACTACAGCTGCGACTACTATTGCAACTACTACTACTACTACTACAACTCCTCCTACTACTGCTATAACAACTACTACTATTACTACTGCTGCTATAGCTGCTACAGCTACTACCACTGCCACTGATACATCCTCTATAGCTACAATTATTGCTACTACCACTACTACCACCACTACTGTGACTACAGCTACTACTATGACTGCTACAACTACTACTACTATGACCCCAAGTACTAAAACTACTACTACTACTACAACTACTGCTACTACAACTACAACAACTACTATTGCTAGTATTGCGAGTATTGCTGCAACAACTCCTAAAACTACTACTACTACCACTACTACAATAACTACTACAAATGCTACTAGGGCTACTGCTAGTACTACTGCTACTACTACTATTGCTACTATAGCTACTACTACTACTACTACTGCTACTACTATTACGATTATTACTACTACAACTCCTACTCCTCCTACTACTTCTATTACTGCTATTACTATTATTTCGACAACTACTACTCCGACAACTACTGCTGCTGCTTCTACTACTGCTGCTACTTCTCCTACTACAATGACTACTGCTACTACTACTGCTGCTATAATAACTGCTACTGGTACTACTAGTACTACCACTACTACAACTGCTACGACAACTACTGCTTCTACTACTAATACTACTGCTATTGCTACTATTACTACTTCTGCTACTTCTTCTAGTACAACTACAACTCTTGCTACTAATGCTACTACTATTATTTTTACTAATGATAATCCTGCTACTACTACTACTACTACTTTTTCTTAAAATGATACAACAAATGGTACTCTTACTACTACTGCTAGAAATACCGCTCCAACTACTACTACTTCTACTACTGCGACTATTATGAATACTATAGCTACCAATACAACTGCAACTTCTACTACAACTACCACAACTCCTACTGTTACTATGACTACAACCTCCACTACTACCACTGATACTCTTACTACTACAGCTACTACTACTTCTATGACTACTACTACTACTGCTACTCCTACTACTTCTACTACTGCTGCCACTATTACTACTACTGCTGCTGCTATTATTGCTACTGCTACTCGTACTATTACGACCACTACTACTACTACTACTACTGCGGATACTACTATTGCTATTATTGTTGTTGAAACTACAACTACTACAACTACTACCTCTATTACTACTATGGTTGCTACGACTGCTATATCTGCTACTACTTCTTCAACTACCACTACTATCACTACTATTACTACTACTACTGCTGCTGCTGCCAATACTGCTACTACTATAACTACTGCTACTACTGATACAAAAATAACTGCTGCCACTACTACTACTACCAATCCTACTTTTGCTACTTAAAATACTTCCACTATTATTGTTACTACCGCTACTACTATTGCTATTGTTGCTACCACTACTGGTACTGCTACTATTATTACTACTGCTACTGCTATTACTACTGCTACTACTATGACTTCTACTCCTTCTACTATTACTTCTACTACTGCTACTGCTGCTACCACTCCTACTACTGCTACTAGTATGACTTCTACACCTACTACTATGGCTACTACTGCTACTACTGCTACTACTACTACTGCTGCTGCTACTAATGCTACTGCTACTACTGCCATGACTACTAATACTATATCAATTACTACCACTACTACAACTTCTGCTACTACTACTCCTACTACTATTACAACTACTAGTCTGATTACTACTACTACTACTAATACAACTAAAACTCCTACTACTACAAGTACTACTACACTACTACTTTGCCTACTACTACAAAGACTACTACTATAACTACCACTGCTGTGACTTCTTCTGCTACTATTGCAATGACTACTACTACTATTTATGCCACTACTGCCACTATTGCCATTGCTACTACCACTGCTACAACCATTGCTATTACAGCAGCTACTGCTAGCAATACGGTGACTACTACTACTTCTACTACTACTACTACTACTACTGCTGCTGCTACTTCTTCAACTTCTCCAACTACTACTACTACAACTGCAACTACTACTACTAAAATCACTACTTCTACCGTAACTACTACTACTGCTGCTAATATTACAACTATTACTACTGTAATAACTACTACAATTACAACTACAAGTCTTACCAGTATTACTTTTGCTACTACTACTATCGCTTTTACTAGAGCTACTACAGCTACTGCTATTACTACTACTACTACTACTTACAACAACAACTACTACTACTTCTACAATTGCTGCTACCACTGCTACAACTACTATTGTTACTAATACTACTTCCACTGCTACTACCACTACTACTTCTACTATTGCTACTAATACTACAACTTCTACTGCAGCTACTACTACTATTACTAGTGCT
>RXID01014477.1:0-17216 GCA_005019695.1 Trichopus zeylanicus subsp. travancoricus | reverse complement strand
AGCAGTAGGATCAACTGTAGTAGGAGTAGCATTACTAATATGAGGAGGAGGAGTAGCAGTAGCTGTAGCAGCAGCAGCAGCAGCAGTAGTAGTAGTGGTGGTGGTGGTGGTAGTCGTAGTAGTAGTAATAGAAGTAGTTGTGATAGTAGAAGTAGGAGTAGCAGAAGTAGCAGTTGTGGCAGTACCAATAGTATGAGTAGTAGTAGTAGCAATAGTAGTTCGAGTAGTTGTAGCATTAGTTGCAGTAGTAGTAGTAGTAATAGTAGTTGTTATTGCAGTAGTAGTAGTGGCAGTTGTAGTAGTAAAAGTAACAGCAGTAGTCGTAGGGGGAGTTATATCAATAGTAGTAGTAGAAGAAGTAGCAGTAGTACCAGTAGGAGTAGCAGTAGTAGCAGCAGGAGTAGCTGTCAAAACAGTAGTGGTAGTAGTAGGAATTGGAGTAGTAGGAGGAGTAGTAGCAGTAGTAGTAGTAGGAGTTGCTGAAGTTATTGTTGGAGTAGTAGTAGTAGTAGCAGTAGTTGGAGTAGTAACAGTAGTAGTAGTAGCGATAATAGTAGTTATAGGAGAAGCAGTAGTAATAGTAGTAGCAGTAGTAGTAGTTAGAGTAGCGGGAGTAGTAGTAGTGGTAGTAGTAATTGTTGTAGTAGTTATAGCTGTAGTAGTAGCAGCATTAGCTTTAGTACTAGTTGTACTAGTAGTAGTCATAGTAGTAGGAGTAGTTGTAGTAGTATTAGTAGTGGTAGTAGTAGAACTTGGAGTAGTCGTAGTAGCAGTAGTTGTTGAAGGAGTAGTAGCTGGAGTAGTAGTAGAAGTAGTAATGGTCGTAGTGACAATAGTAGCAATTGTGGCAGTAGTAGCAGTAGTAGTAGGAGTAGCAGTAGTAGTATTTATAGCGTCACAGTAGTAGTAGTGATGGTACTAGTAGTAGTGGTTGGAACAGTAGTAGTAATAGCATTATCAATAGCAGCAGTACTGGAAGTAGTAGTAGTTGTAGCCATAATAGCACTTGTAGCAATAGTAGCAATAGCAGTAGTAGAAGGAGTATTTGCAGTAGTAGCAATATTAGTAGTAGCAACTGCAGTTGTAGTAGTAGTAGTAGTACTAGTAGCAGTTGTAGTTGTAGTATGAGTTGCAGTAGTTGGAGTAGTAGTTGTACTAGTAATAGTAATAGTTGCAGCAGTAGTAGTAGTAGCGAGTGTTGTACCACTACTAGTAGCAGAAGTAGTAGCAGTAACGGTTATCATAGTAGGAGGAGAAGTAGTAGCCATTGTAGTAGTAGTAGAAACCCCAATAGTAGTAAGAGGAGTAGAAATTATGGTTGTATTAGTTGTAGTGCTAGAAGTAGTAGAAGTAGTAGAATTAGTAGTCGGACTAGAAGTTGCAAACATAGTAGTTGTAGGAGTAGGTGTAGTATTATTAGTAGTAGTATAAGCAGTAGTAGTTATTGTTATAGAAGTAGTATCAATTGTAGTAGGAGTAGTAGTAGTAGTAGGAGTAGGAGGAGTAGCAGCAGTAGTAGTAGTATTAGTAGTTGTAGTAGCAGTAATAGCAGTAGTTGTAGTAGTAGAAGTAGGAGTAGCAGAAGTAGCAGTTGTGGCAGAACCAATAGTATGAGTAGTAAAAGTAGCAATAGTAGTTGGAGTAGTTGTAGTATTAGTTGTAGTAGTAGTAGTAACAGTAGTAGTTGTTATTGTAGTAGTAGTAGTGGCAGTTGTAGTAGTAAAAGTAGCAGTAGTAGTCATAGGAAGAGTTATATCAATAGTAGTAGTAGAAGTAGCAGCAGTAGTAGTAGTAGTAGTAGCAATAGTAGCAGCAGCAGTAGCTGTCAAAAGAGTAGTGGCAGTAGTAGGAGTGGGAGTAGTAGGAGTAGTAGTAGGAGGAGTAGTAGAAGTAGTAGTAGTAGGAGTAGTTGAAGTTGTTGGGGATTAGTAGTAGTAGTAGGAGTAGTTGGAGTAATACAAGTAGTAGGAGTAGTAACAGTAGTAGTAGCGATAATAGTAGTTTTAGGAGAAGCTGTAGTAATAGTAGCAGCAGTAGTAGTAGTAAGAGTAGCGGGACTTGTAGCAGTGGTAGTAGTAGTAGTTGTAGTAGTAGTAGCTGTAGTAGTAGTTGTACTAGTAGTAGGAGTAGGAGTAGTAGGAGCACTAGTAGTAAGCAGTAGAAGGGGTGGTAGTAGGAGTAGTAGTAGTGGTAGCAGTAGCAACAGTAGTTCTAGTAGTTGCAATAATAGTACTAGTGTGATAGTAGTAGTACTAGTAGTAGTAGCAGTAGTTGTAGTATCTATAGGAGAAATTGTACTAGTAGTAGCAGTAGTAGTAGCAGTTGTAGTAGGAGTGGCAATATTGTAGTAAGAGTAGTTGTAGTTGTAGTAGTAGTGCTAGTAGAAGTAGTAGTAGTAGGCATAGTAGCAGGGGCAATAGTGGTAGGAGTAGTAGTAGCACTAGTTTTAATAGCTGTAGCAGTAATAGTAGTAGTAGTGGCAGGAGTCATAGAAGTAGCAGGAATAGGAATAGTAGCAAAAGCAGTAGAAGTAGGTGTAGTAGCAGTAGTAGTAATAGTTATTGTAGTAGTTGTAGTAGTAGTAGCAGTAGTAGTTGTTGTTGTTGTTGTAGTAGTAGGGGTGATAGTAGTAGTAGTGGTAGTAGTAGCAATAGTAGTAGTAGAAGTAGCAGTAGGAGCAGCAGTAATATTAGTTGTAGTAGTAGTAGCAGTAGCAGAAGTAGTAGTTGTAGCGGTAGTAGTTGGAGAAGTAGTAGTTGGAGCAACATTAGTAGCAATAGTAGTAGTAATAGAAGCTATAGCCATAATAGCAGTAGTAGTAGCCACATTAGTAGCAATAGCAGTAATAGTAGTAGCCATAGTAATAATAATAGCAGTTGTAGTAGCCAAAGAAGTAGTAGCAGAAGTAGTTAAAGTGAAAGTAGCTATAGCAGTAGTAGTAGCAGTAGTAATAATAGCAGTTGTACGAGTAGCAGTGGTGGTAGTAGTAGTAGTAGTACTAGAAATAGTTGAAGTAGTAGTAGTGGTAGTAGTAGCAGTAGTAGCTTTAGCAGTAGTAGCAATTGTAGCAGTAGGAGTAGTAGCAGTAATAGCATTTGCCATAGTTGTAGTAGTTTAAGTAGTAGTTGCAATGCTATCAACAATTGTTATAGAAGCATGAGTAGTTGCAACAGTAGTAGTAATGGTAGTTGTACCAATCGTAGTTGTAGTAGTAGCAATAGTAGCTACAGAATTAATAGTAGTAGTAGTAGTAGTAGTAGAAGTAGTAGGAGTAGTAGTAGTCGCTGTACTAGTGGGCACCGTAATTGTAGTTGCAGGAGTACTACCACTAGTAGTAGCAGTAGTAGTAGTAGTAGTAGCAGTAGTAGTAGTAATAACAGTAGTAATAGTAGTAGTAGTGGTGGTGGTGGTGGTGGTGGTGGTGGTGGTGGTAGTAGTAGTAGTAGAAGTAGCAGTATTAGTGTAGCTATAGTAGCTGTAGTTGTAATAGTAGGAATAGTTAAAGGAGCAGTAGTGGCAGTGGCAATCGTAGTAGCTTTACCTGTAGGAGCAGTAGTAGTAGTCGCACGATAGTACCAGTAGTAGTAGTAGTATTAGTTTTTGTTGTTGTAGTCATAGTTATAGTAGCTGTAGTCGTACTAGTAGCAGTTGTAGATGTAGTAGTAGCTATCGTAGTTGCAGTAGTAGCAACAGTAGTAGTTGTTGTAGCAGTATTGTTAGTAGCAACAGCATCATTGTATTAGCAGCAACAGCAGTAGATATAGTAGTTGTAGTAGTAAAAGCTGTACTTGTAGTAGTAGCAACCATAGTAGTTGTAGTAGTAGCAGCCACAAGAGTAGTAGTAGTAGGAATAGTAGTAGTAAGAGTTTTGGTAGTTTTAGTAATAGTAGTTGTAATAATAGTAGTAGGAGTTATGGCAGTTGTAGTAACAACAGTGCCTACTATAGTAGAATTATTAGCAGCAGTAGTAGTAGCTATAGCAGTGGCAATAGCAGCAGTAGTAGTAGCTGTAGTAGTAGGAGGAGTAGAAGCTGTTGGGGCAGAAGCTGTAGTTGTAGGAGCAATCGCAGTAGTAGTAGTAGAAGAAGTTGTTGTAGTTGTAGTAGTAGTAGCTGTGGAGTAGTAGCTATAGTCGCTGTAGTAGCAGTAGTAGCAGCAGCAGTAGTAGCAGTAGTAGTAGAAGTAGCAGCAGTAGTAGTAAAACTAGTAGTTGTAGCAAAAGCAGTAGTAGTAGTAGTAGCGATAGCAGTAGTAGTTGCAGTTGTAGGATTAGAACGAGTAGGTGTAGTAGCTATACTAGTTGTAGTAGTCGCAGTTGTAGTAATAGCGTAAGGAGTAGTAGCAGAAGCAGTTGTACCAGTATCCTTAGTACCAGTAGCAATAGTTGTAGCAATATTAGTAGCAGCAACAGCTATACTAGTTGCAGCAGCAGCAGTAGTAGTTGTAGTAGTAGTAGCAAAAGTACTAGCCACAGTTGTAGTAGCCACGGTAGTAGTAGCTGCAGCAATAGTAGCAACAGTTGCATTTGCAGTAGTTGGAATAGCAGTAGTAGCAGTAGTAGCACTAGTAGTCTTATTAGTTGTAGCAATAATAGTAGGAGTAGAAGTATTCGGAATAGCAATGGTAGTAATACCAACAGTAGTAGCTGTAGTAGTAGAAGGTGTAGTAGTAGTAGTAATAGTCGTAGTGGTACTAGAAGATGTAGCAGTAGCAGTAGTAAGAGTAGTAGTATTAGTATTAGTGCCAGCAAGAGCGATAGTCTTAGTTGTAGTAGAAGTAGCAGTTGCTATACTAGTAGTTTTGGTAGTAGTCGTAGTAGTACTAGTAGAGGCACTTGTAGAAGAAATAGTAGTATCAATAGCAGCAGCAGCAGTAGCAGTAGTAGTAGTATTTTTACTAGTAGTAGAAGAAGTAGTCGTAGCAATAGTTGTAGAAGTAGTAGTTGTGGTATTTGTAGCAGCAGTAGCAGCAGCAGCAGTAGTTGTTGCTGTAGTAGTAATGGTAGTAGAAGTAATTATATTATTTATAGCAGTAGTATTAGAAGTAGGAGTAGTAGTACCAAAACTAGTAGTAGTAGTAGCATTAGTATTTACAGAAGTAGTAGGAAAATTTATTGAAGCAAAAGTGGCAGTAGCAGTAGCTGAAGTAGTTGCAATAAAATTAGCAACAATGGTAGTTATAGTAGTAGTGATAATTGCAGTAGTAGTATTAGCTGTAGTATTAGTAGTAGCAATAGTAGTTGTAGCAGTAGTACAATAGTAGTAGTGGTTTTATTAGTAGTAGCGGTTGTTGTATGAGCAAAAGTTATGGAAGTAGGAGTAGCCGTTGCTGCTGTAGTAGTAGTAGTAGTAGATGTGGTAGTAGTAGTAGCAGGAGCAACAATAGCAGTAGCACTTGCAGTAGTAGTAGGAGTATTAGGAATAGTAGTAGAAGTATTAGCAGGAGTAGTACTAGTAGTAGTAGTTGTAGTAGTTGAAGGAGTAGTACAAGCAGTAGTTGTTTGAGTTGGTGTAGAAAGTAGCAGTAGTTGTAGTAGCTATAGTAGTATCAGTAGTAGTAGTAGTAGTAGTAGATGTAGCTGTGGGCATAGTAGCAGTAGTATTATTATTATTAGTAGTAGTAGTAGTACTAGCAGCATTAGTAGTAGCCACAGTAGATGTGGCAGTAGTAGTAGTAGTTGTTGTTGTAGTTGTTGTAATAGAAGCAATAATAGTAGTAGTATTAGCAGTAATAGAAGTTATAGCATTAGTAGTAGAAGCTGTGGAAATAGTAGCAATAGTCAAAGCAGTAGTAGCAACAACAGCAGTAGTAGTAGTAGCACCTACACGAGTAGCAGTTGTAGTAACAATAGTAGTTGGAGTTGTGGTAATAGTAGTACAGGTAGTAGTAATAACAGTAGTAGGGTAGTTCCAGTACTAGTAGTAGATGCTATAAGTAGTAGTAGCAGTGATAGTAGTAGAAATAGTCTTAGTAGCAGGAGCAGCAGTAGTAGCTATAGGTGTAGTAGTAGTTGCAGTAGGAGTAGCAGTAGCATTAGCCATAGTAGCAATTATTGTAGCAATAGTAGTAGTCGTGGTCAGAAAAAGTAATAGCAATAGAAGTAGCAATAGAAGTAGGAGTAGTAGTAATAGTAGAAGTAGCAGTAGTGGCAGTCACATTAGTAGTAGTTGCTACAGTAGTAGTTGTAGTACCAATAGTAGTAGTAGTTGCTATAGTAGCAGTACTAGTAGTAGTAGTAGTAAGAGGAGGAGGAGGAGGAGGAGGAGGAGGAGTAGTAGCAGTACTAGTAGTAGCAGTAGCAGTAGTAGAAGTAGTACTAGCAAAAGCAGTAGTAGGAGAAGCAGGAGTGGCAAAAGGATTAGTAGCAGTTGCAGTGGTAGTTTTCATAGTAGTAGTTGTAGTGGCAGTAGTAGTAGTTGTAATAGTTATAGTAATAGTAGTAGCAGCAGCAGTAGTAGTATTCATAGTCATAGTGGTGGTAGTTGTAGTAGTCAGAGTGTATATTAGTAGTCACAAAAGTCGTACTAGTGGTAGTTGCAGCAGTAGCTGTAGTAGTAGTAGCTGTAGTCACAGTAGTAGTGGTTGTAGTAGTAGTAGCAGTAGTGGTAGGCGGAGTAGTTGGGGTATTAATAGCAACAGTAGTAGAAGTAGCGATTGGAGTAGTAGTAGTAGTAGCAGCAACAACAGTAGTATTGGTAGCAGTGGTAGTAGTAGTAGCAGAAGTAGTAGCAATAGTAGTAGATGTAGGTAAAGTAGCAGTGGTAGTAGTTGTTGGAGTAGTGCAAGCAATAATAGTAGTAGTAGTAGTAATAGTAGTGGCAGTAGTGATAGTAGTAATAGTAGTAATAGTAGTAGGTGTAGTAATAGTAGTAGCGGTAGTAATAGTAGTAGAAGTAGGACTAGTACTAGTAATAGTAATAGTAGTAGTAGGAGGAGGAGGACTAGCAGCAAGAGTTGTAGTAGTAGCATTGTATTCATAGTAGTAGTAGTAAGAGTAGTCATAGTAGTTGTAGTTGTACCAGGAGTAGTAGTTGTGGTAGAAATAGTAGTCGTAGCAGTGGCAGTAGTAGCAGTAGTGACAGTAGTAGCAATAGGAGGAGTAGTAGTAGTAGTAGTAGCAGCAGCAGTAGTAGTAGCAGTAATAATAGTAGCAATAGGAGTAGTAGTAGCAGTAGATGTAACCATAGTTGTAATGGTAGCAATTATAGCAGAAGCAGTAGTCGTAGCAGTAGTAGTAGTAGTTGCAGTAGTAACAGTAGCAGTAGTGGTAGCAGTAGCTGTAACTGTGGTAGCAGAAATAATAGAAGTAGTAGCATTAGTAGTAGTATTAGTAGTAGCAGTGGCAGTTGTAGTAGTTGTATTAGTAGCAACAGCTATAGTAGCAATAGGAGTAGTAGTAATAGTAGCAATTGGAGTGAGAGTAGCAACAATATTGATAGAAACAGCAGTAGTAATAGTAATAGTGGAAGTAGTAGTAGCAAAAATAGTAGTAGTAATAGTAGCTATAGCTAGAGTAGTAACAGCAGTAGTTGTATAAGTTGTAGTAACAATAGTAGTTGTAGTGATAGTATTAGTAATAGTAATAGCAGTAGTGATAGTAATAGCAGTAATTGTAGTAGTAATGATAGTCTTAGTAGTAGTAGTAGTAGTATTAGTAGTCGTAGTAGTAGGAGGAAGAGAAAAAGTAGGAGTAGTAGTAGCAACAGCAGCAGCAGCAGTAGTTATAGTAGCAGCAGTAATTGTAGTAATAGCAATAGTAGGAGTAGTCGTAGTAGCAGTAGTTGTAGGGGGAGTAGTAGCAGGAGTAGTAGTGGGAAGCAGTAGGAGTAGCAGTAGTGGCAGTAGTAGCAATAGTAGGAGTAGTAGTTGTAGCTGTAGTAGTTGTTGTAATAGTGTCATAGCAGCAGGAGTAGTGTTAGTAGTAGTAGTAGCAGCAGTAGTAGAACTAGTAGTAGCAGCAGCAGCAGTAGTGGTAGTAGTAATATTAGCAGTAGTAGCAATTGTAGTTGTAGTTGTACGCATAGTGGTACTGGTAGCAATAGTAGCAATATCAGTAGTAGTAGCGATAGTAGTAGTAGTTGCAGTAGCAATAGTAGCAGCAGTAGTAGTAATAACAGTGGTAGCAGAAGTAGTAGCTGTAGTAGCAGTAGTAGCAGTTGTAGTTGCAGCAGCAGCAGTAGTTGTTGTAGCAGTTGTAGTAGTAGCAGGAATAGTAGTAGTAGTAGTAGCAGTAGTAATACTAGGAATAGTAGCAATAGTAGTAGCAGTAGTAGTAGAAGTATTAGCCGTAGCAATTATAGTAGTACTAGTATTAGCAGTAACAGTAGCAGTTGCCTTAGCAATAAGAGAAGTAGCAGTAGTAGTTGTTGTAGTAGTAGCAGTGGTAGTAGTAGTAAGAATAGTAGTAGCAGTGGTAGTAGTAGTAAGAATAGTAGTAGTAATGGAAGTAGTAGTAGTAGTTTTAGAAGTTGGACTAGAAGTAGCAAAAGTAATACTAGTAGGAGTAGGAGTAGTATTCGTAACAGTGGTACGAGTAGTAGTAGTTGTAGTACTACTACTAGTAGTCGTAGCAGTTGTAGTAGAAGTAGTAGTAGTAGCAATAGTAGTGTTAGTAGCAGTAGTAGTAGCAATAGTTGCAACAATTGCAATGGTAGCAGTAGCAGTAGTAATTGTAGCAGTTGTAGTAGATGCTGCAGTATTAGCAATTGCAGTAGTAATAGTAATAGTAGTCGTAGTAGTTGTTGTTGTAGGATTAGCAGTAGCAATAGTAGTAGTAGTAGTTGTTGTTGTAGTATTAGCAGTAGCAATAGTAGTAGTAGTAGCAATAGTAGCAGGAGTAGTAGTTGTTAGGGTAGTAGTAGTACATGTGGCAGTATTAGTAAGAGTAGTAGCAATGGTAGTAGAACTAGTAGTTGTAGTAGTAGTTGCAATAGTAGAAGTAGTAAGTAGCAGAAATAGTAGTAATAGTAGAGGTAGTAGCAGTTGTAGTAGTAATAGTAGTAGTAGTAGTTGTTGTAGCAGTACTGTAAATAGTGGTAGCCATTGTAGTAGTAGTAGTAGCAATAGGAGTAGTTGTAGTAGTAGCAGTAGTAGCAGTAGTTGTAGTAGCATAATAGTAGTACTAGTAGGAGTAGTAGTGGAGTAGTACTAATAGCAGTAGTAGTTGTAGTAGTCGGAGTACCAGCAATAATGTTAGTAGTAATAGTAGTTACAGTAGTAGTAGTGGTACTAGTAGAAGCAGAAGTAGTAGTAGTGATGCTAGTAGTAGTAGTATTAGCAACAATACAAGTAATAGTTGTAGTAGTAGCATTAGTAGTCGTAGTAGTAGTAGTAGTAGTAGTAGTAGTAGTAGTAGTAGTAGTAGTAGTAGTAGTAGCAGTGCAATAGAATTAGCAGAAGTAGAAGTTGCAATAGTTGCAGTAGTAGTAATAGCTGCAGATGTAGTCACAGTTCTTGTAGCAATAGCTGTAGTACTAGTAGTAGTAGCAGTAGCAGTAGCAATAGTTGTAGCAATAGCAATTATTGCAATAGAAGCAGTAGTTGTGGTACTAAGAGTAACTGTAGTAGTAGTAGGAGTGGCAATAGTAGTAGCAACAGCAGTAGTAGCAGTAGCAATAGTAGTTGTAGTATTAGAAGCAGTAGTAGTAGTAGCAGCAGCAGCAGAAGAAGTAGCATTAGCTTTAGCAGTAGAAGTAGTAGAAGTAGTAGTCGGAGCAGTAGTAGTAGCAGGTGTAGCAATAGTGGTAATAGTTGTATTAGTAGCAAAAGTAGTAGTCATAGTAGTAGAATTAGTAGCAGTACTAGTAGCAGCAGTAGCAATAGTTGTTGTAGTAGTAGTAGCAGTATTATGAGTAATAGTAGTAGCGGGAGTAGTATTAATAGTAGTAGTGGTGGGACCAACAGTAATTGTAGTAGTTGTAGTAGTAGTAGTACTAAGCTATAGTTATGCTGGGAATGTCAGTAGTAGTAGTAGTATTAGTAGTGTTAGTAGTAGTTAAAGAAGTAGGAATAGTAACAGTAGTAGCAGCAGTAGCAATAATAGGCATAGTGGCAGTAACTATAGTAGTAGGAGTAGTAGCAGTAATAGTTATGGTAGCATTAGAAGTCGCAATAGTAGTCGTAATAGTCATGGTAGGAGTTGTAGCAGTAGCAGTAATAAGAATGATAGCTGAATCAGTCGTAGTAGGTGAAGTAGTAGCAGTAGTAGTTGTTGTTGTAGTATTTGTATGAGCAGCAATAGTGACAGTAGTAGTTGTTGTAGTTGGAGGGAGAGCAGTAGCAGTAGTGGTAGTAGTAGTAGCAATAGTAGCATTAGCAAGAGTAGTACTAGTAGTTGTAGTAGTAGCAATAGTAGTAGTCGGAGGAGCAATTGTGGTAGCAGCATTAGTAGTAATGGTAGTAGCAGCAGTAGTAGTTGTGGCAGTAGTAATAATAGTAAGTAGTAGTGGTAGTAGTAATAGTAGTCGTAGTAATAGTGGTAGTAGTAATAATAATAGTAGAAGTACCAATTGCGGTAGTAGGAGGACTAATAGTAGTAGTTGCAATAGTAGTAGGAGTATTAAGAGCAACAGTATCAGTAGTAGTCATAGTAGTAGTAGCAGTAGTAGTGGTTGTAGTATTAGCAGTAGCAATAGTAGTAGTTGGAGCAATAGTAGCTGCAGTAATAGAATTAGTAGTAGGAGTAGAAGTAGTAGTAGTAGCAGAAGTAGTAGTAGTAGTTGTAGTAGTAGTAGGTGTAGTAGTAGTTGTAGTAGTAGTAGAAGTAGCAGCCGTACTAGCAGTAGTACTCGGAGTAGTAGTAATAATATAGCAGTAGTGATAGTTGTAACAGCGGTGACAATAGAAGTAGTAGTAGTAGTAGAAGTAGTAGGAGTAGAAGCTATAGGAGTAGTAGCCATAGCAGTTGTAGTAGACACAAAAGTAGCAATGGCAGTAGTAGAAGAAGCAGTAGCAATAGAAGTAGTAGCAGTAGCTGTAGCTTTCGTTGCAATAGAAATAGTTGCAGAAGTTGTAGTAGTAGCTGTCTCAGTTGTTGAGATAACAGTATTAGTAGTAGCAGCAATAGTAGTTGGGACGGTAGTAGTAGTTGCAGTAGCATTTGCAATAGTAGTAGTTGAAGTAGTAGTTGTAGTATCACTAGTAATCGTGGTAGGTGAATTAGCAGTAGCAGTAGTGGTAGCAAAAGTAGGAGTAGCAGTAGCAGGATTTATAGTAGTAGTCATAGTAGTAGCAATCGTAGCAGTCATAGCAAAAGCAGCATTAACAGTAGTAGTTGTAGTAGTTGTTGTTGTTGTAGTAGCAGTTGTAGTAGTAGCAGTAATAGCTGTAGTAGTAGTAGTAGCGGATGTCGTTGTTGTAATAGAAGTTGTTGCAATAGCAGTAGTAGCAACAATAATACTATTTGTTGTTGTAGCTGTAGTAACAGTAGTACTAGTAGCTATAGTAGCAGACAAAGTAGCAGTAGTAGTAGTCGTAGAAGTAGTTGAAGTTGTAGAAGTAGCAATAGTAGTATTTGCAGTAGTCAGAGTAGTACTTGTAGTAGTAGCAGTTACAGTAGTAGTATTTGCAGTTGCAGGAGTAGTAGTAGTAGTAGCAGTAGAAGTATTAGTAGAAGTAGTAGTTGAAGTAGTATTAGATGTATTAGTAGCAGTAGTAGTAGAAATATCAGCAGTAGTTGTTATAGTATTAGTAGTTGTAGTACAAAAAGTAGTTATAATAATAGTAGTATTAGTAGTAGAAGCAGTAGTAGTTGTACCATTATTAGTTGCAGAAGAAGTTGCAGAATTAGTAGTAGCAGTAGCAACAATAGTAGTAGAAGAAGTGGTAGTTGTAGGAGCAAAAGTAGTAGCATTAGTAGTTGAAGTAAAAGTAGCAGTAGTAGGAGTAGCCTTAGTAGTAGTATTAGCGGTAGCAGTACAAGTAGTAGTAGCAGTAATAGTAGTAGAAGTAGTAGTAGTAGTAGTAGTAGTAGTAGTAGTAGTAGTAGTAGTAGTAGTAGTAGCAGCTTTAGTTGTAGTAGCAGTTGTAGTAGTAGCAGTAGCAGTAGCAGTTACCATTATGGTAGCCATTTTAGTAGTTGTAGTAATACTAGTATGAGCAATAGTAGATGCAGGAGTAATAGCAGTAGTAGTAGGAGTTGTAGTAGTTGTTGTAGTAGTAGCAATTGTAGTAGCAGTCTCAATAGGAGTAGTAGTGGTAGTAGGAGGAGTAGGACCATTATTTGTAGTAGTAATAGTAGTAGCTATAGTAGTATTAGTTGCAGCAGTAGCAATAGTAGTAGTAGTAGGATAGTAGTAGTAGTACTACAACTAGTAGTAGTAATTATTGTTGTTGTTGCCATAGTAGTTGTAGCAATAGTCATAGTAGTGACAATAGTAGGAGTAGCTATAGTAGCAGTAGCTTTTGTCGTAGTAGTACTAGTAGTAGTAGCAGTAGTCATAGTGGTAGTTGTAGTAGTAGCAGTAGCAGTTACAACAACAGCAACAACAATAGCAATAGTAGTAGTAGTAGTAGTAGTAGTTATTGTTGTTGTTGTTGTTGTAGCGGTAGTAGTAGTAGTAGTATTAGTCACAGTAGGTGTTATAGTAGTAGTAGCATTAGAAGTAGCAGTGGTAGTAATAGCAAGAGTAGTAGTTGTAGTATTAGTAGTTGTTATACTAGTAGATATTATAGTAGTAGTAGTATTAGTAGTTGTAGAAGTAGTTGCATAATTTGCAGTAGTAGTAGCTACAATAATAGTTGCAGAAGGGGCTGTAGTAGGAGACAAAGTAGTAACAATAGTAATAATAGGAGCAGTAGTAGTAATAGTAGTAGAAGTAGTTATAATAGCAATAGTCGTAGTAGTAGCAGTAGTAATAATAGGAGTAGTAGTAGCAATAGTAGTAGAAGTAGTTATAATAGCAGTAGTCGTAGAAGTAGTAGCAATAGTAGTTGTAGTAGAAGTAGCTGTAGCAATACTAGTAGTACCAATTGCCATAGTGGTAGCAATTTAGTAGTTGTAGGAGAACTAGTATTAGCAGTAGTTGTAGAAGCAAGAATAGTAGCAGCAATACTAGTATTAGTTGTAGTAGTAATAGTATTAGTAGAAGCTACAGAAGTAGTAGAAACAGTAGTAGTCGCATTAGTAATAGGCGTAGTAGTTGTAGTTGCAGGAATGCTGCCACTAGTAGTAGTAGTAGTGGTAGTAGTAGTAGTAGTAGTAGTAGTAGTAGTAGTAGTAGTAGTAGTAGTAGTAGTAGTAGTAGTAGTAGTAGTAGTAGTAGTAGTTGAAGTAGCAGCAACAGTAGTAGTAGTAGCAGCAATAGCAGTAGCAGCAGTAGTAGTAGTAATAGTAGTAGCCAACATAGTTGTAGTAGCAACTGCAGCAGTAGGAGTAGTAGTAGTAGTAGTTGTTGTTGTAGCTGCAGCAATACTAGTTGATACAATAGTAGTAGTAGTAGTAGTAGTAGTAGTGGTTGTAGTAGCAGTAACAGTTGTAGTAATAGTAGCAGCAGCAATAGTAGTAGTGGCAATATTAGCAGTATGAGTACTAGTAGTAGTGGTAGTAGTAGTAATAGTAGTAGTTCAAGTAGCAGTAGTAATAATAACAGTAGTAGTAGTTGTTGATGTGGTAATAATAGTTGTCGTACCTGTTGTAGTAGGATTATTGGGAGTCAAAGTAGTAGTAGTTGTAGTTGCTGTTGTTGTAGTAGTAGCAGCAACAACAATAGTAGTAGTAATAGTAGTAGTAGTAGTAGTAGTAGTAGTAGTAGTACGTACCATAGTAGTAGTTATAGTAGTAGTAGGACTAGTAGCAGTAGTAGTAGTTGTAGTAGTAGTAGTAGTTATAGCAGCAGTAGTTGTAGTGGTAGTGGTAGTAGTATTAGTTGGAATAGTAATAGTAGTTGTATTACTAGTAGTAGTAATAGTAGTAGTAGTAGTTGTAGTAGTACTAGTAGTAGTAATAGTAGTAGTAGTAGTACTACTAGTAGTAGTAGTAGTAGTAGTAGTAGTAGTATTACTAGTAGTAGTAGTTGTAGTTGTTGTTGTTGTTGTTGTTGTTGTTGTTGTTGTAGTGGCAGTAGTAGTAGTATTAGCCGCAGTAGGAGTTGTAGTAGTAGTAGTATTAGTAGCAGCTGTAGTAGTAATCAGAGGAATTGTAGTCGTGGTATAGTAGTTTTAGTACTAATAGTTGCTGTAATAGTAGTGGTATTAGTAGTTGCAAAAGTTGTTGCAGAATTTGTAGTAGTAGCAGCAACTGTAATAGTTGCAAAGTGGTAGTAATAGGATCCGAAGTACTAGTAGTAGTAATAACAACAATAGTAGTTGCAATAGTAGTGGAAGTAGTTGTTGTAGTAGTAGTGCTAGTAGTAGTAGCAGTAGTAGTTGTAGTAGAAGTAGCAGTAGTAGTAGCAGTACTAGTAGTAGAAGTAGCGAAACTAGGAGCAATAGTGGTAGTGGCAATAGTAGTAGTAGTAGTGTTAGAAGTATTAGTAGTAGTAGTAGTAGTAGTTGTTGAAATAGCAGTAGTAGCCGCAGAAGTAGTAGTAGTAGAAGTTGTTATTGTTGTAGGAGAAGTAGTAGTAGTAGTGGTAGTAGTAGTAGAAGTTGTTATTGTTGTAGGAGAAGTAGTAGTAGTAGTGGTAGTAGTTGTTGTTGTTGTAGTTGTAGTTGTAGTTTTAGTAGTAGTAGTAGTGTCACTAGTAGTAGTAATAGTAGTAGTTTTTGTATTGGTGGGAGCAATTGTAGTAGTAGTAGTTGTTGTTGTAGCGGCAACAACAACAGTTGTATTAGTGAAGTAGTTATCATAGTAGTAGTAGTGGCAATAGCAGTAGTAGTAATGGTAGTAGTAGTAATAGTAATAGCAGAAGTAGCAGTAGTCGTAGTAGTAGCGGTAGCATCAGTAGTCGTAGTAATAGTGGTTGCCATAGTAGTAGTAGTAGGAGTAGGAGTAGTAGTAATAGTACTAATAGTACTAATAGTACTAGTAGTAGTAGTAGTAGTCGTTGTAGTAGTAGCAGCAACAACAATAATAGTAGTAGCTATAGTAGCAGTGGTAGGAGTAGCAGTAGTAGTATGAGTAGCAGAAGTAGCAGTAGTAGAAGTAGCGGTAGTGGTAGTAGCAGTAATAGCATTGATAATACTAGGAGAGGTAGTTGTAGAAGCAGAGGCAGTAGTTGAAGTAGAAGTAGTGGTAGTTATTGTTGAAGTAGAAGTCGCAGTTGCGGCAAAAGTTGCGGTTGTTGTTGTGGTCGCAGTAGGAGCAGTAGTCACAATCTATGTAATAGCAACTGTAGCAATTGAAGTTTTAGCAGAAGTAGTCATAGTATTTGTTGTGGGAGTAGTAGCATCCATAGTAGAAGTACAAGTAGTAGCAGAAGTCAAAGTTGTAGCAGTAGCAGTAGTAGTAGTTGTAGTAAGAGCATCAATAATAGCCACAGTAGAAGTAGTAGTAGTAGTAGTAGTTGGAGTAGTAGCAGTAGTAGTAGCAGCAGCAGTAGTATAAGTTGTACTTGCAGGAGTGCTAGTAGTAGTAGCAATGGGAGCAGTAGCAGCAAGGGCAGTGGTAGTAGTAATGGTAGTTGTACTAGTAGTAGTAGTAATACTAGCAATACAAGTAGTAGTAGTAATAGTACTAGTAGTAGTAGGACTACTACTTATAGTTATATAAGTAGTAGTAGCAGGAGTGGCAGTAGTAGTAGCAATAGCAGCTGTGGTAGCAAGGGCAGTAATAGTAGTAGTAGAAGTAGCGATAATAGCAGTAGTAGTAGTAGTATTAGTTGGGGAAGTAGTAGCAGAAGTAGCAGTCGTAGTACTAGTAGTAGTTGTAGCAGTAGCAGTAGCAGTAGTAGTAGTAGCAATAGTAGCAGTAGTAGTAGAAGTAGTAGGAAAAGCAGAGGTAGTGGTAGCACTAGTAGTAATGGTAATAGTAATAGTAGTAGTAGTGGTAGTAGTAGTAGTAGCAGTGGCAGTAGCAGCAGTAGCAGTTATACCAGTAGTTGCAGTAGTAGCAGTAGTTGTAGGAGAAGTAGTAGTAATAGTGGTAGTAGTGGTAATAGTAGTAGAAATAGTAGTAGTAGTAGTCGTAGTAGTTGTAGCTGTAGTAGATATCATACTGGCAGTAGTAGCAGTGGTGATAGCAGTAGTAATAATAGTAGTAGTAGTAGAAGTAGTAGTAGTAGTAGTAGTGGCAGCCAAAGTAGAAGTAGTAGTAGGAGAACTAGTTGCTGTTAAATCAGCAGCAGTAGTAGTATTAATAATAGTAGCAGTAGTAGCCGTAGTAGAAATAGTAGAAGTAGTAGTAGTAAAAGTAATAGAAGTAGTAGCAGTAGTAGTAGCAGAAGTAGCAGTAGTAGTAGAAATAGTAGTAGAAGTCATAGAATTGCAGCTGCGGTAGCAATAGTTGTAGTAAAGTAATCGTAGAAGAGGTAGAGCAGTAGTAGCAATAATAGCCGTAGCAACAATAACAGTAGCAGTAGTAGTAGGAGTAGTAGTTGTAGCAGTAGTACTAGAAGCCATAGTAGTGTGAGTAGTAGTAGTAGTAGTAGTAGTAGTAGCAGTGTTAGTAGCTGTGAAAAAAGTTATCGTAGCCGCAGCAATAGTAGTAGCAGTAGTAGTAGTAGTAGTATAGTTAGCAGTACCTGTATTTGAAGCAGTAGCAGTAGTAGCAGCAGTAGCAGTAGTAGTAGCAGTAGTTGCAACAGTAGAATTGGCAGTAGTAGTAATAGCAGCAGCAGTTGCAGCAGTAGCTGTAGTTATAGCGATAGCAGTAGTAGTCGTAGTAGTAGTAGCACTTGTAGTAGTAGTAGTAGTAGTAGCACTAGTAGTTGTAGTAGCAGTAATAGTAGCTGTAGAGGCAGTAATAGTACTAGTAGTAGAAGTTAAAGTAGCAGTAGTAGCAGTAGTAATAGCAGTACTAGTGGCAGTTGTACTAGAAGTAGCGGTAGTAGTAGAAGTAGTAGAAATAGTAGTAGAAGTAGTAGTAGTTGTAGCAGAAGAAGTAGTAGTAATAGCAGCAGTAGTAGCAGCTGCAATAGTTGTAGCAGTAGTAGTGGTAGTAGTGGTAATGGCAGTGGCAATAGCAGCAGCAGTAGTTGTAATAGTAGTAGTAGTAGTAATAATAATAGTAGTAGAACTAGTCGATGTAGCAGTAGTAGCGGTAGGAATAGTAGTAGTAGTAGTGGCAGCAACAGCAGTAGTATTAGTATTAGTTTTGGTTGTGGTAGTAGTAGTAGCAG
>RXID01014476.1:595681-668950 GCA_005019695.1 Trichopus zeylanicus subsp. travancoricus | reverse complement strand
CTGATTCCTACACTAGTCCCCAGTTCACGCATTGTTTGTTTGCTAGGACTTATAGTCGGTTAACTGGTTTGAAAAATGGTTGACCAGTTCATAGAGTATTTGTGCATCTGAATTCATAAATTGGTTAGTCAATTAATGAATCAATCTTCTAGTTCATAGAAATTAAACACAATTTCAACTAAAAACCCTCATGGTCATTTGATTTCCCCATCCTCTCTTATGTGAGGTAACTCTCGGTGACCCTCTAGGGGTTCCAATAGTGGTTTAAGGTGATCCAAGGCCTTTTAGCTTGGTTTAGCCCTTCCTCCTTTGGTTCTCATTTGTTCCTCTTCTTAATTTTAATCTTTCTCTCCTCATGGCTTCGACATTCAAGCTTCTTACCTCCAAGAAGAGGAAAGGTGAGCAATCTTTTTCTTCCCCTGGTAATGAAGTCTTCCCTCCATAATTTGCTTCACTTCAAAATTTTACTCACTCCCAATCTAAATTTGCATCTTCCCAAATTATTGTTCCTCACACCATTAATTTCAATAACCTTCAAGTCTCAAATCTTGGACCCCTATTTGATAATTAAGGGTGGACATATCTTCTATGAGACCATGACATTTATCATAATTATGATGTCCGTGTTTTCTATACCAATGCCATGTTTGGTGACTCTAGTCACACCCTTGACACTTACTATGGAGAAAAACACATGTCACTTAGCACTGTAGTACTAGGATCAATTCTTAGTATCCCTATAGATGGGGAGAAATTATTTCTCACTTGCAAATAATCCAACCAACTTCTCTTCTATTAGACAGTTATTAAAACCATTTTTGAGGGAAATTAGGGTGGCACCATTTGAAAGCTATAGTCAAACCTCCTCCCACCTAGAGCCTATGTGATCTACCAGCTTCTAGTCTATATCCTCTTCCAAAGGGTGGGCATCACAATAAAGTGTTTTTCATTGAGTTGTATCTTATATTCTCTCTTCTAACTCTGTAGGATGTGTCTTCCCTATATTATCCTTTATCATATGGCCCAGTATCTCAGATGCTCTCATGCAACTCTTGGCTTCCCTCGAATCATTACTAGAATTCATAGAAACTTTAGGGTTTCTGTTCCTCAATGTGATCTCTATCACTCCTTCACATCTTTTGATACTGTTTGAGTCGATTTTGGCCAAAAAATAAATTTAATTAAAATTTAATTAGAACATGAGATTGAATGTCACTAGATTATGACCTAAATATAGGTCTTAATTAGACCTAAATTATGATCAAATTTGATCAAAAATTGAGTTTAATTGAATCAAAATTATTTAGAAATTCGGGCTCAAATTGGAGTAAAATGGGTGAAATGAACATTTGGATAAAAATCGAACCTAAAAGTTGAATCAAGATACAATTGGATGTCTGATTCTCAACTGGCCTTCTAGTACTATCTGATTGCACAAAACTTTGCTTGCAATCAAACATCTAATTCCAATCAAACATTTAATACTGTTCGATTATGTAAACTCTTATTCGCAGTTGGATGTTCAGTTCCAACCAAATATCCAATTTAGTTGCAATTTATAGAAATAAAAATAAAATTCCTCTTGAAATCCATCAAGAATCAATCAAATTTTTCAACAAAGAAGGTGTATTATAGGAATATATCATTCTAAGATTTGAATATGAAGTTTATGGTAAGAGAATACCAATCAAATCTTCCAATCAAATTTCAATAGTTAAAATTGAAATCCTCTTAAAGTCCTATAAAAAGGGGGGTTAGAGCACATGAATTGAAGAACAATTCACAGATGATCCCTTGGCAAATTCTGTATGAATTGAAGAAATTTTAAGGAAGATTTCATTATTTAGGAGAAGAGCAAGAAGGTGTCAACAAGGGACTGAAAAGATGTAAGATTTCATCCCTTTCTTCATCTTTTCCTTTCATTATTCTCTCTTCTCTTTGTCCTCTATGAGGTCTTTATTTTCTCGTACTTGTTGTTACTGCTGCCCCCTCTTTCTCAAGACTTGCGACCACTTATGGTCTCATTCTCTGCCAACTACCATATGTTATCAATAGTTTGAGTTCAGACAACCGAACTTGAAAGAATTGGGCATCTAAACCCCATCATAGGCCTCTCTTTTTTTGGTCAATACTGTGGCTTTGCACTGGCAAATCTCCACCAACATCATGGCTAACTATGGCCTTTCAAATGATAGCGGATCTCTACCAACACCGTGATCACTCATGGCCCTTCGTATGATAACAAGTCTCTATCAATACCAGGGCCATCAATGGCTCTTTATACAATGGTGGATCTCCACCAACACTTTAGTCACTCGTGATCTAGAATATTGGTAAATCTCCATCACTATTACGGTCACCCGCAATCTTATTCATCTCCATGGCATCATGTCAAAGAAGAATTAATGATGAGAATCTCCTATATTGACAACTTGGCTGAGAGCAAGAACAAGAACAAAGAAAAATAACAAGAATAAAACATCTAAACAAAATGATTTAGGGCTAGTTGGTGTTCTAACCTAATAACTAATCAACTTAAGGCCAGCTAATAATCTCGCTCAAAAGTCAAATGGTTTAGGATCAATTTGCAATCTCATTTGATAAATAATCTAACTTATGGGTAGCCTACGATCTTATTCAAAAGTCAAATGGTTTAGGGTCAGCCTACGATCTTGCCCGATAATCAATTTGACTTAGGGCTAGTCTACAATCTCATTCAAAAGTAAAAATGATTTAGGACTAGCCTGTAGTCTCATCCAAAAGTGAAAATGGTTTAGAGCTAGTTTGTGGTCTCACCTGACAACCAATATGGCTTTGGCAAGACCATAAAGTCAAAATGATTTTTGAGCCAGCCTATGGTCTCGCCTGACAACCAATCCAACTTAGGGGCAGTTTGCGGTATCGTCCAAAAGTCAAATAATTTAGGACTATCCTGTAGTCTTGCTTGACAACTAATTTGACTTAAGGCTAATTGCGGTTTCACCCAAAAGTCTAACAGTTTAGGACTAATCTATGATCTCACTTGACAACTAATCCGACTTAATAGTAGCCTACAGTATCCCCTGAAAGTCAAATTGATTTAGAACTACATGTTGTAAGGCCCGGTGGGGCCAGTGGGCCAGTAGGCAGGCAATGGGCCTGTAACTGGTAGCAGTTGTCTTTAGTCCCACATCAACAAAGTGTTGGAGTTGAGACTGGGCTAAATATGATGACTACCATAGACCCAATAACGAGGCCTTTTCCTGGGGAACTGGGAAAAATAAAATCCTGGGGGCGGGTGGGCTGTGGGCCGCAGACGCCCAGGAACAATATCGTACTGGGTCGGGGGCGTCACATAGTGGTATCAGAGCCACTCCGCACCTCTTGATCGATGTGGGCTAGTTCAGCGAGGACGCTGAACTCTTGAGAGGGGGAGATTGTAAGGCCCGGTGGGGCCAGTGGGCCAGTAGGCAGGCAATGGGCCTGTAACTGGTAGCAGTTGTCTTTAGTCCCACATCGACAAAGTGTTGGAGTTGAGACTGGGCTAAATATGATGACTACCATAGACCCAATAACGAGGCCTTTTCCTGGGGAACTGGGAAAAATAAAATCCTGGGGTCGGGTGGGCTGTGGGCCGCAGACGCCCAGGAACAATATCGTACTGGGTCGGGGGCGTCACACATGTGGTTTCATTTGAAAGCTAATTTGAACTTATGGTCAGTTTGTGAGCTCACCAAAATGTTATTATAATAGTTTGAAGGTTCTCTAACTAAATTGATTAACATGAATCAATTAAATTGAAGTGATTTAATCACATTGAACTCAGTTGGAGGAAATAAACAAAATTAAATTGATTTAAATGGATCACCAAATGGATCTAAATTAATCAAATATGATGGGCTAAGACATAAATTGAATTGAACCTAAAATCTAAATTGAGTTAATCCAAACCAATCAGTTCAGACTTAGATCCAATTATATTAAATCAAGGTCTAGTAAAATCAAACCCTACTTGAATGAGTTTAAATAGAATTGAGTCCCACTGGGTGTGCCCCCAAAGCTATTGGTGATACTCCAGACCCAATTGACAACAAACCAACGTAGGCCGTCGATCACCAAATCAAAAATGATTTGCCAAGTCTGCTAATCATTCTTTCAAATCTAGATAAAAAATAGGATTGTACTCGCTCAGTCAGTCAGCAGAATACCACGTCCAAACAAAATCAGTCGATAATAAATCCAAGGCCATCGACAATACCTTAAATTATATTAATAATAAGCCAACATAAATTATCGATCACTAAATCAAATATAATTAACATAAGCTAAGGCTACTAATCATTTTTTAAAATCAAATTCAGATAAAAGGGTAAGCTTTCACTCGCTCAGTCAATCAGCTAAAACACCTCATCCAAATAAGGTCAGTTAACAACAAGACCAAGGTCATTGATAATACTTTAAATTTAATTGACAATAAGTCAAGATAGGTAGTGGATCACTAAATCAAAGATGATTATCATAAGCTAAGGTTACTGATCATTTTTTTAAATCAAATTTGGAGAAAAGGGTAGGCTTATACTCACTCAGTAAGTCAATCAAAATACCTTGTCAAAATAAGGTCAGTGGACAACAAGCCCAAGGTAGTCGACAATATCTTAAATTCAATTGACAATAAGCTAATATAGACAATGAACTATTAAATTAAAGATAATTCGTATAAGCCAAGGTGGTTGATCATTCTTTCATATTAAATTCGGACAAAAAGGTGGGCTTGCACTTACTCAGTCAACCGAAATACTTCGTCCATACAAGGTTAGTTAACAATAAGACTAAGGTCATCGATAATACCTTAATAAAAAATAAGCCAACATAGGCTGTTGATCACTAAATCAAAGATGATTAATATAAGCCAAAGCCATTAATCATTCTTTTAAATCAAATCGAGAGAAAAAGGTTGGCTTGCACTCGCTTAGTCATGTGGGATCAATTTTGATGACTCGGGAGTAGCGGAGACCCAAAGAAGTGACCTTGATGTACAAATTAGAGTGTTTTAATTTGAAAGTGTGCTATTAGGTATTATGAAAATATTAACTTTCAACAAACATAAGTCCCTATTATTAATTATCTTGACAATTATCAGAAACCTCATAAACCAAGAAACCTAACTAATAAAATAGAGACATAAAGAAAAGAAAAAGTATCATTTGATTGATTTGAGAGAGATAGTATATGGCTTAACTAAGGAAATACATTTACTTTACAAAGAGTTTCAATATGGAATTATGAAAAATATGAGAATAATGAAATAAAAAAGATAAAGAGTGAGAAAGGAGGTTTTGATGTGCACTACTGCCCTGCCTCATGTGCCAGACCATGTGACATCCGACTCAAATGAGTCTTGACTTAATCTTCGGTGGACATTGATAACATGCTAACAAGTGATGTTGACTGTCTTGTTTTATAGCAGTTAACCCTGTTAGGATTTAAATTATTATTAATGGCTTTCTATCTGTTATCAATTAACTTTTTTTGATATTTGATCAAAAAGAATGATTAGTGGCCTTAGCTTTATTCTAATAATTTCTAATATGATAATCAAGAGTCTTTTAGGTATGTTATCGATCAAATTTGGAGCATCACTAATAGTCTTTAAGCATGTATTGGCTTAGTTTAAAAGAGTATATCATCAACAGCTTCGGGATTGACTAGCTTGAGAGGTGTCTTATTAATAGCTTCTAGGGTTGACTAGCTCAAAATGTGTATCATTAACGGCTTTTGGGATTGACTTGCTTAAAGGGTACATCATCAACTATTGGGAAAGGTCGATATTTTAAATAGCCTTTCTCCTCCTTGGGGACTATCATTCCACTTGCTGGAGTTGTGACAGTCTTGCTGAATTATTCAAAGTAGGTTGACGATGTAATATCTCAATTTTCAGTCTAGCTCATGGGTTTTGGCATCTTAAAGGGAATCACAACATCCAAAAGATCAATATGTGTGAGACTTAGAGATTTTAAATAGCATGGTCAAGATATGGAACCATGCCACAAAAATTTTTCATACTACATATGATGAGGTTGGTATCTCTTTATGGGACATAATATAGCTAGTCAAAATTTTTGTTCTTAGGTGTTTTTATGATGAGTATCTCCCTAATAATCATTATATGCACCTCTATTTTAGTTATATTCTTTATGACATTCTCAGGATTTATGATTGAATGGTGATACATTTCTTGAATAATCAGAATTTGGTATACTTTGATCATTGGATTAGTCTTTTTTATGAAAGATCTCAAACAAACAAGCCAACCAAGTTTAACTAGATCATTCATGACACAGGGGACGTTTGCCCAGAGTTTGGTCATGAGATATATTTTGCCACTTTCATCTATTTGTGGCTTTGTCGCTTCATCATGGCACATCATAGGCAATGCATTCATTTGGAGACTTTTTTGATAGCTTGCAAGATGGTATATGGACAAAAGATTGTTTTAGCTCCTACAATGTTGGGATCCATATATGTAGGATTTAGAGTGATGGTGGGCAGCTCCAAAGGACCGGTGATTCTTCAACTTTCTTTTCTATCCACTTTCTTTATGCCTAGATTTATACTCATTTTTGGAGGACATATACTAAGTTAGAGCCTAGTGATGCAATTAAAGGGCTATGTTACTCATGCTTCATTCCCATTCTTGAGATGATTCAAATCATGAATACGGTTGCTTCTACTTTCACTCCTAAAGAAGCCAAGATGTATGTGTAGGATCCTCGAAACTTTGAGTGATGAGACTTCTCTTTCAGATTCTAACATGCTAGCGGAAGTTTCTTGTCTTCCATTATCTTTAGAGACTTATATCATCTCTTTACGGCATAGAGTATGTATGCTCCACTCAAGGGAGCATTTAGCTAAGGAGTCTTATAATCCACACTGATTCTGTTGACAATTCAGATAAGATCAAGACTTTCTTGAGAATGTCCCTGCCCCTTCACAGCTATCATGCCTGGGTTAATTAGTAGGCTATCGGTTGCATATTACTCACCTTAAAGTTAATTCAAAGTATTATATTTCTAATATTAAGCGAGAGGCCAAGGTTCTTCTACAACATGGTTCAACAATGTGAAAGGGTATTTTCACATTGATCTAGAATTTCTATCTAAGAATGAATTTGGTGCACACAACAACAAAAAGCAAAATGGCGAGCAATAGAGGGTTGAAGTAGCAGAGAGTCTGAGAAACACATAAGATTTTGGCTCGTAAGTTTTCTCATCCTGGGCTAAATGAGAAGAGGCCCATTCCCTCTTTGAAGATCAATGATGGTCATTTTGAGGTAATGTAGGTTCTAGATTAAGTCTGAAATGAGAGGCACCTCAATCTACTTGTGACCATCCTATTTCTAGTGCATCAGAGTTAAGTTTACTATATACACCATCTCGAACCTCAATTTCTTTATTTTGTAAGATTGAAATGAAAACAGGGCCCAGGATGACTCTTACCTTCACTGATACCAGTGCACTAGTCTTCTGACATGGGTTTAGATAGAGTGGTCTGACTGTGCTTGCCATCATCAAATGTGAGCACTCAGGGGAGGATGATGTTTCCAGGTATTGGTTATTCCTTCATCAAACATTTGCTTTTTTTTCTTCTCTTCTTCTCTCTAGCTAAAATCGTGTTCTATTTTAGGCGAACTGGATAAAGATTATGGAGGCCCTCCCATTGATATTTCAAACTTAGATGATAAGAGACATCTAAACTTTTATTAGGTTTTGCATTGTGTGTATATTGATTTGAGTCTTTGTTGTAGATGTGGTTCTTGGATTATGCTTCAGTCGAGGGATGTTTGCACTCATGAGGATCCATCCACCATCGCCAACATAAGGTAATGATCCGCTATCTCCTTCTTCTCTTCAAAGATTTTCTATCTCCTTTTATTAATATGGCACTTGCTCCCTCAGATGATGATAGAGAAGCATGAGTGAGTAGCTATTGGGTTGTTGCAACCATCAAAAAGTGTCACTAGGCTTTATGTATCTTAGAACTATCATTATCTTCTTTGTCTAGAACTTTTATTTGCTTTCTACTATCTTATTTAAGAATATCATTATTACTTTATGAAATTTTTTTGCATCAAATTTGTTTATAATTTTGTGTTCCTCATATCTCAATCCCAAAAGATAGGCCTTTTTGTGAGCTTGACTTGTCATGCAATGACAAACTTGTCTTGCTATACGAGAATGGACTTGATTTGCCATATTTAATAGTCCTAATTTGTCACAAGTAGTGGACTTGATTCACCAGGAGAAATAGACTTAGTTTTTCACAAAGAGTGGACTTGAATTGCCACAATGAGTGAACTCAATTTGCCACAAGGAATGAACTTAATTTACCACAAAAAATGGACTTGGTTTGCTATAAAGAGTAAACTTGAGTTACCACAAGGAGTGGGCTTAATTTTCTATAAAATAGACTTAATTTGCTATAAGGAGCAGACTTTGACAAGGCATGGACTCGATTGTCACACAAATTGGATGGGATTTGTGCTCATATTTTACCTCAAGAAATATAAAGTACAGGTTTGATTGGACATTCCGTCTTGAAGAAATCAGACATTCTGTCATAGATGAAATATAGACACTTTTCATCGTCATTATTGTTCCCCCCAAAGATTCAGGTATAGTACCTTTTGAGAAATCGGGTGTTGAGTGGTGGCTTAGGCCTTTCTCTTTTGTCATTAATTAGCCAATAAGATTCTCCTTTAAATATCCTTTCAATGATATAAGGGTATTCCCAATTAGCCTTGAATTAGCATCTCTTATTTTGATTTCAAATTATGGGTATTTTTAGGACTAAGATCATTTCTCCTCTCTAAAAGGATTTAAGTTGGGTTATCTTATTGTAGACGTTGAACATCTATGCTCAATATATTTTCAAGCTTTGTTGAGCTATAAGCCTGGCCTCATCCAAGGAGTCTAGCTTGGTAGGTAAAGATAAACATTGTCTTTTTTTGCGATTTTTTCTTACAAGGCAATCCTCAAAGAAAAAATTTGTATTTTCAATGGTAGGATTGCTTCAATTTTGAACATCAATGCATATGGTGTTGATTGGGTAGGGGTCCAATATGTGGTGTGATAAATCCACACTACTTTAGAAAATTTTTAGTACTAGTCTCTTATTTTTGGCGGTGACTTTCTTTAATATCTTGAAAAGGATCTCGAGGAATACCTCAATGAGGCAATTTGCCCTCACGTTATAGATAGATGGATATCTCTAATATTTTTTATAATAATGTATGAATCACCTTACCTTAAAACTTCTGAAGGATAGTCCGTTATCAGAAATGATCTTTCAAGGGGCACCGAATTGTATAAGATATTTTCTTAAAAGAAGCGGATAACAATATTCAGTTTTACTTCTTTCAATAGAATCGCCTCAACTCACCGAGAAAAATAGCCAATTGCTGCTAGTATGAAATACTGACCTTTGGAAGAAGGTTTAATTGGGCCAATGATATATGTAACCCATATCTCGAATGGTCATGAGGACACTATCAAATGTAGAGGATTTGGGTGTTAATGAATGAAGTCCCCATGAATTTGGCACAAATGATATTTTCTCGCATATTCGATGCAATCCCTCACCATCATAAGTCAATAATAGTCCATTCCCTTAATCTTCATCATCCTTTTTGAGCTCGATTGATGAGCCCAACAGACCCCATAACGTACATTATACATAATTTTTTTGGCTTTTTTATCTAAGAGACAGTGCATAAGTACCTAATGGAAGGACCTTCTATAAAGGTGTTATTGGTAAGCAGGAAATGTGCAGCTCTCTTCCTGAGTTGTGTCCATGCTAATTTATCTTTTGGGAGTTTCTCTCTTTTGTAGTCATTGGTGAATGATATTCTCCAATCTGCAACCTCTTCTATTAGTTTAGATTCAGTCTTTTTGTACTTGATGCTAAAGATCGAACTTATCACTTATTTATTACGGACTATGATTAGAATCTCTCTTTGGTCAGGATTGGCCAGTGCCTTGGCTAATTTGGCTAATGAATCAACCTCCGCTTGATAGTCTAGGGAACTTTAGTTATTTGAACATGTGGGTTTTACCTCATGAATTCTTAAGCCTTTTCATAGTATTTCAGAAGCTCAAACTTGTAAACTTTATATTCTCCTTGGACTTGATTAATGACCAGTTGTGAAACACTAAAGACATGTAGGTGAGATATCCCTATATTGAGGTCTATTTTCAGCCTTGCAATTAGGACTTCATATTCTGCTTCATTATTTGTGTATGATTTTGAGAGAGAATAGAAATATTTTAAAATATTCATATATAGAGTGACATAAATAAGTCTAGTGCCTATTTTGATTCGCCAAAGCTTTGATTTGATTCCTAGTCTAATGGATGACGCTTCATCAAAGTAAAGCTTCCAGTGAGATTCTCCTTCTTTGACCAAAATAATCTCTTTGTCAAGGAGTTTACAACTTAATAGAGAATCATCGGCATTAGATGAGCTATGAGAAAATTGATGAGGGTTTGCCTTTTAATCACCTTTTGGAGAGTAAAATTAATATCATATTCTATAAGGATTAAAGTCCACTTTGCTAGCCTTCCAATAAACACTGGCCTAGTCATCAGGTACTTTATAGGATCAATCTTTGATATTAAAATGATTTGATAAGAAAATAAATAATGCCTTAGTTTCTTGACTACAAATATGAGCACCAGTTAATATTTTTTGATAGGAGAGTAGTTACTTTCTATCTCCATAGCATTATGCTCAGATAGTAAAGTGTGTTTTCTTTACTCTCTTCATTATTCTAAATGAGAAGTGCCCTTAAAGACCCTTTCATTGTAGCTGTGTAGGGGATCAAGGGTTTATCAAGTAGAGGTATTGACAAGACTAATGACTTGAAGAGATACTGCTTGATTTCTCCAAAGACTTATTAGCATTCTTGATTCCAAATGAATGGGATGTCCTTCTTTATCAATTTGGAGCAAGCCGACCTTGGAATGATCTCAACTGCTTTAGATTACTAGGTGGTAGCATGTTCAAGATTGCTTTGATTTTAGATTGATTAATTTTAACTCCTCAATGTCTGATAATGAATCCAAGGAACTTCTTAGATGATACCTGAAGGTACTTTTAATAGTATTTATTTTTAAGTTATATTTCTTAAGATGGTCGAATACCATTCTTAGGTCTTGAATATACTTATCTTTGGACTTGGTTTTGACTACTAAGTCATCCACATAACATTCCATCACCTGATGTATGAGGTTATCAAAAATTTGAGTCATGGCCCTTTGAGAAGTGGTGTCTGCATCCTTGAGCTCAAAGGGCATCACCTTGTAGTAGTAGATGCCAACTAGTGTTTTGAAGGCTATATACTTCTCATCAATCGGATGCATCTTGATTTAGTTATATCTTGAAAAATCATCCATAAAGGAGAATATTTCAAATTTAGCTACATTGTCAATCATGATTTTCATTACTAATAATGGGAAGTCATCCTTTGGGTATTCTTTATTCAAATCCATGTAGTCCATATAAATGTGGATTTGGCCCTTCTTCTTCTTGATTGGTATAATACTTGCCACCTAATCTGGGTACTTTTCTTCCCTAATGAAGCTTGCTTTAATTTGTTTCTTCATTTCTTCTATCACCTTTTATTCTAGGTTGAGTTTTATCTTTCCAAGTGCTTGTTTGAGATGTGAAAGCTTGGGATTGATGACTAACTTATGGACTACAGCTTTAGGATCTGGTTTAGGCATCTCCTTATAGTTTCATACAAAGTAGTCAATATACTCTTGGAGCATTGTATCGAGTTGGATTTGGCTTTCCTCTAAGAGTTGTGTGCTAATAAAGATTGACCTTTGGTCCTCTTCTGAGCCTAGACTAATTTTTATCAGTTCATCAACTATGACTTGTCCCCCATCGTCAAGCTTTGGTGCAGCTTCTTTTAATTTAATAATCATTCCTTCAACAAGTGGTTCAGCAAATTGAGTGAGATTCGGTGAAAATTTGTTTGAGAGTATTTTGACTACATTATGCCTCCTCTCCTCTAGTCCTGATAGAATTTTGCCAAGGCCATCACCTTCTTGTGATATGTGGAGAGTCATGGCTAACTCAATGTATATGTCAGAGGGTATCGATGTTGTTTGGTTATCCTGAAAATTAGATAGAGGTCCAGTGGTGATCATGAGGCATATGTGGCTACTTGGAGTGACATACCCCAATCCCCTAATATTCCCATTTTCTCTCCCAAGAATGTAAGTGCACCCTTAAGGTGGATCCCATAGATTCTTGAAGAAATGACTCTCCTTCTTCATTTGTGGACATCGATAGCTAGATCTCTTAACTATTTAACATAGCTAATCCAAAAAATATTTAGACATGACTACTAGCTGATGGTTACCATCATTTGCTGGATCTTTAGTTCCCAGAATTTCATGTATTCTTGGGCCACAAGGGACTGTCTTGGAAAATAGTATTTTCTTTTCTCATTTGCGTTGTGGAGGAATGTATAAAGTCGTTAATTCTTCCATGATTCATGCTCAGCTCATCTAATGGCTTAAATAAGCCTTCTAAAATTCTGATAACAAGGAGAGTATTTTCTGTTTGACTTCTATTGTCATTTTCATTAGAAGTGTAATCATCTAGGCAGACTCGTTAGGCTTTCTCATCTTAAGAGTCTATGTTAGAGTCACTTCCTAGGAGAGAAGGAGTAAAGATTATGCTAACAATAATTTATTTTACTTGATTGATGGAAATGGACCCTTTATTAGCATGGGACCTCTGATAATGTCTTGCATCATCATAATACACCTCGTGAATAGTAAAAGAATGTACATCTCCATCAATTTGGTGTTCTTCTCCACTCTCAAAGTACTTGAGGTATTGATATAGGGTTTATGACATCACTTTATTTTCATGTATCTACGACCTTCCTAATAATACTTTGTAAAATGCATCGGTATCAATCACATAGAACTTGATGTCTATCATCAACTCACCTACTTTTAGAGGGATAATTATGACTCTTAGAGCTCTTTGGCTGTTTTGATTAAACCCTTGAATGGTTATAATCTCAGATGACAAGTGTCATATATCCAAAGTTAGAGCCCTTAGAGCTCGAATAGTCATCAAATTGACTGAGAAACCTAGTTCAATCAAGATGCGATTGATCTTGATCCCATTACTATTCCTTATGACATATAATAGTCTATTATGATATGTTATTTTGATAGCAAGCCATCATTTGTGAATGTAATGGTAGGAGTTTGACTTGCATACAAAGACTCATTCATCTTATCTTCAATAAAACATATTTGGTAGTTGGTTGGATCCTACAAGATGTGCACCAGTATGTCCCTGAGTTCTTATGACATCATTAGCACATCAGACATAGTTAGCATAGTAGGAATCTTCTTAAGATGGACTACTATATTGTATTCCATCTTCTTGTGTGCACGTTTAGTTTGTGAAGGCTCGATATTTTTATTTATCTAAATCTCCTTTTTCTTGTCCTTGGGGATGTTCTTGTCTCAGGGGTAGCACCTTTTCACCTCAAAGTTGTACTTGGTTTGTTCTCCTTAGTTGAAATCTGACATAATGAGACCAATAAAGTTCATCTTCAGAATTACTACTGAGGCTAATCATGCAATAGGAGATAGCAAATCCTTTCCCCTAGTTAATAGTCCCTTGGATATTTTTGAAGGGTGAGACTAATTGATAATCGTCTCATTCAATATTAGAATTAGATACATAGGGCTTTCTTATAGAGAGGTCTTCAAAGACTCTTTGGATGAATCTTTTTATTTTGTATGCTAACATAACCTTCTTCAGGACTTTGTATTTGGAATATTTCTTCCGTGGATATCCATATTGACTTGATGGGGGCAGTATTAGCCTGTTTGATTCTCTCCTAGTATGTTTACTTCTTCCTTTAGTGTTTGCTGGTGTAGGACCTCCCAAAGGGGTTATAAAATTATTCTGACTCAAATATAGAGTCATATTCATTGTTTGTGCCTTTTATGCATAATTTCTCTAAAGTTGGTAAAGTACATCCCTCTATAGTTTTAGAACTCGGACCACACCAAACCTAGTGAGTTGAGTATTTGTTGCTGGATTGCCTAATGGAGGCTAGGATAAATGTTCATTAATATTTACCTTAGAGGCATGAGTTACCATGCGACAGAAGGTCATAGACTTAGACAATTCTCTTTGAAAGCATGTAGTTTTTCGTGACTTGTCTTTAGATTAGGTGACATAAGCAACCATTTTGATCCCAAGGAGGGTTGGTAAATAATTTCCTGCCTCCCTTGTAGAATCTTTTGTGTGGCTTTGCCTTCTCTGCTAATACTTTCTTCATCTTCTTGACTTCCTCACAAAGCATGATGGTCATGTTTGACATGATTTTCATGTGGGAAGCCATAGCCTACATGTGTTTATTCAACATTTGCATTTTTCTCTTGAGAAATTTCATATTAATTGTAGCTAGTTCTTTCATAGCATCTAGTTATAATTTGAGCATGTCATAATTATATTCATGGGCGAATTACTCTCTAAGATAATCATCTTGAGAGTAGCCCTTGGGGAGACCTATGGGATCTCTCATTTCATTGGTAATATCTCCAATGAATCTATTTACTTCTTCTTGCCTAATGCCCTAAATTTCATCATTATTGAAATGGCGAGGCGGGAATCGGCTTTGTTGTAAACCTCTGATAGTAAATATGGCAGAGCATGCTACCACTGAAAGTTTACTTTCTCCATCTCCTACATCAGGGTTTGCTAGCAAAGCTCTGAGTTTTTCAGAAAATAATTCCTAAAGAGTTACTTTGCTTCTTTCTCCTTAGATACTCCTCCAAAGCATCGATGTATCCTTGGATGACTGGTTTCTTGACATTGTATTCATTCGGCTAAACCAACTTTTTCTTCTTGCTTCTATTCTTTTTTTTTCCTAATGCTTCAAACAAGTAAAGTAGTTTGCTCTGATGAGACTTTCTTTATCACCATCCTAGACTCTTCAAGATTTTTATTCATCTTTTTTCGTAGCTTCTTCATCTTCTTTAAAATGTAGATGCTCCAAAAGTGCCCTTATTTGGAGGTATATTATACTTCTTTCTCGAAAAGAAATTCAACAAGTGTTTTGTGGTCATCGAATATAGTAATATAATTAATTTTTTTGATGGGTGTTTCAATTAGAGCTGCCTTTGAGAGAGTTAGCTCTCCCTCTTGGTTTAACTTACCCTCTCGGTATTACTTTTCGACCTAGTTCTTGAACATATAGCAGTCATCAGTGGATTTTACCCACTATTTCTTTTGAAGAATATTTCTTTCTAAGCTTTTACTAAAAATTATTGGATTATTCCACTTTCCTATCTCCTTCAAGAGTTGGCAGTTTTTGAGAAATACACTTATTCATAGTGGGGCTCAAAGACTTCTTCTGCTCAGTTACTGTGAATGTGACCCTTATATTTTTGAAAGATTCTTTGTGCTTTATCGTATTTTTTCTTGTTTGAAATTTTGTGAACAAATAAGGCTAGTGGGCCAATTCTTTCTAGCTTCCTGACTTATATAATGAGGTCTTGAAAAGTATGGATAGAAGAAACATTTAGGTAAGGTATCATCCACTCTTCTTTTATATTGTCAAGAACTAGATTTACTGCTTAAATTGACTCATGGGTTATTTGCACCTAATTTTGAGATTTCTCTACCGTGTGATATAGCTAGAATCAATTCATTGTCATACTTGGTGTTGAGACAAGGTTTGTAATGGTTACTTTGTCGCTGACTCCTCTAAACCTAATTCCCAAACCCTCTTTTATTTGTGCCTAAGTTTGTATGGATTTTGATTGCAAATTGACATACCATTCAAATGCTACTCCTGTCAAACTTGTTGAAAATTAATAGAGTAATAATAATAAACTATTACTTGAATCCCTACATGGAGTCACAAAGTGGGCTATGTGCTGTTTAGAATTATCCATACCATTAAATTGTTTGAAGCTAGACACTATATAGCTTCTGGAATGTGGTACTCAATTATGATGACTAAAATATGATTTGTCAGCATCATTTATCCTACCTGTCTCACTTTCTTGTCTCAACTGTATAATTGTCATTCGTTATACTTGTTATTGTATATATGTTGATAGTTTCATATTACTAGTGATCCCTAAAATCAGGGATTATGTATCCCTTCTGGAGGAGGTGATTGTGAGAGGCCTAGATTTTCATAGATCTCATCTACAAGAGATGTATCTTCCGTCACCTCTGCTGCTTGAAATAGTTGTTAAGATTACTCCAGCTTGTCGAGCTTTTGGCTCATTCGTAACATCATCTTTATCAACTTTATAACATTCTTTTGAGCTTCATCTTTCTCTTTTTCTTGATGTCTTAGCTATTTTTATAGTGTTGCTTTAGTCACTTCTTAATCGGAGCTTTCAATTATAATCAAGGTTTATGTTAGGATATGATGGTCCATGTTTTGATAGTCAGGTCTGGGTTTCAGGTCAAGGCTAACTTCTCCAATCAATCAGGTTATCTCATTCAAAAGCTTGCTCAAGGAGAAAATCGCCACACCTTCTCTTTGATATGGTAGCAAGGATTAGTTTACAAGGGCTTTTTTCTCTTGGATTTCTTCATCAATAAGTCTTATTTGTGTATCCCTCTTTCAACATTTGGCTAGTTGAGGCTCAATCTCACGGTCCCTCTTAGAGTCATAATGAAAAATGACTCTAACAGTGTGAGTGGTCTCCTTTTGTGAATTCTCATGCTGAGTTGCAACCTTATGGTGACCCTTGTGATTTTGGTTGGCTATTCGCCCCTTTTCCAAAATTTTAAGATAAGACTGCACCCCCTGTGATTTGCTTTTACCCCTTTCTAAATTGCTTAATGGAGTGAAAGAATTGGAGGTAGGAATTATAATGATTAACTTCATTCGAGGGATAAACTTCTCAAGTTGGCTAAAAATTCCAATAGCTCTTCCCTCACTTGTGATAGTCAAGATAAGTTTTTCATCATCCATGCATATTTTTGAACTTACTTCTAGTTTCCTCTTGTCAAAAGTTGGGTGGAGACAATCATAGACTTAGCCTCATTGCAATCCTAGCCTTTGGAAGACTGATATTCTTACCGGTTGAGGCATGACTTTTGGCTCTTCATTGAATGACCATTCTCATTAGGAATGACAACATTGGGTTTTTTCCTCTTGATGGAAGGCAAGTAGACTTGTCTTACATAAATCAACTTTAATTGGTGCAGTAGCGGATGCCTTTTTGAACTAAAAGACTTTAGAGATGGTCTTGAACTCAGTTTGAACCTTAGTTGCAACCATTGGTTGGGGTAGATGCATAACTAATCCTGCCTCCAAAATGATGGTATACCTTGGGGTGGAGATGTTCTTCGTTGATGCCATTTGATGCCTTCTTTTGCAAAAGAGAATACAATTGATTAACATTCAATCATAATTCTACTTTGTCAATGTCTCTATCATATTAATTAGATTTTCATACTTGGAAGAGAAGTCATGTCCCACTGGGCATGCCAGAATTTGTGGAATTGATTTCAATAGCTTGGGAGTAGCGGAGACCCCGGGGAGCAATCTCAATGTACAAATCAGAGTGTGTTTTAATTTGAAAGTGCATTGTCAAATATTATAGGAACATTGACTTCCAAAAATCATAAGCCTTTATTATTAATTATCCTAACGATTATCAAGAATCTTTTAAAGTAAAAAACCTAGCTAATAAAATAGAAACACAAAAAAAAGAAGAAAGCATCATTTGATTAATTTGAGAGAGATAGTACAAGACATAAGCAAGGACATAAGCTAGCTTTACAATGGTTTCAACATGAAATTATAAAAAACATGAGAATAATAAAAAAAAGGAGTGAGAAAGGGGGTTTTGATGTGCACTGCTGCCCCACCTTTGCATGCTAGACCATGTGGTGTTTGAGTCAAATGGGTCTTGACTTGGTCTTCAGTGAATATTGATAACATGCTGATAGGTGAGGCTAATTTTCTTGACTTATGTCAGTAAATTCTATTCGGATTTAAAGTATTATTGATGGTTTTCTACTTACTATCAATTGACTTCTTGTGATATTTGATTCAAAAGAATGATTAGTGATATTAGCTTAATTATAATAATTGTAATCTGATAATTGAGGGCCTTTAGGCATATTATCAATCAATTACTTCTATAATTGGCTAACTTGAGAGATGCATCATCAACTGTTTTTGGAGTTGATTAGCTCAAATGATATGTTATCAGCTACTTCTAAGGTTGACTAGTTTGAAGATGCATCATTAACTGCTTATGAGGTTGACTAGCTTAAAAGATGTGCTATTAGCTACTTTTGGGGTTGACTAGCTTTAAAGTGCAACCAATGGCTTTAAGCATGTTGGTGTTTAATTTTTTTGATTTGGTAGCGTCACCAACTATTTATGGGGTTGAAGTGCTACCAATGATTTTGAGCATATTGATAATTAACTTCTTTAATTTGATAGCTTCGCCAACTGCTTATTGGGTTGGGTATAGCTTTGAAGTATGGCCGACAGCTTTGAGTATATTGGAAATTAGCTTCTTTGATTTTGAAGTGGCATTATCAACTACTTGTGGAGTTGAGTGAAACCTTGGTGTGCTGTTAAAGGCTTTTGTGGCACACTCAGTAAGACTCAGCTTTACCTAGTCTAGTTCCATTTAGGTTAGCTATGATTCATGTCGGGATGGCAACATTACCCATTGTTGATAGCCTTGAAGTATTGCCAAAGACTTAGCATACCCAGTAGAACTCAGTTTGACCCTATCCAGTACCATTCTAGCTAATCTGGGTCAAGTTTGAGTTCAGTTTAAGATTCCAAACTCGATTTTAATTTGAGTCTAATTTGATTTGATTCGCTATTCAAAACTTGATTGAATTACAATTCACTAACTCCTTTTGGAAGATGATGACATGTGCAAGTCTTGGGTTCAGTTTGACCCGATTTAAAATTCAAACTTGATTTTGATTTAAGTCTAATTTTGTTCAATGCTCAGAATATGAACTGGACTTATGTTTGATTTGATTTAGTTTGATGTTCGAAACTTAATTTGGATCGAGTTCAATTTTATGTTTATAATTTAGTTTGGGTCAAGTTTGATTTGATTCAATTCAATGTTCAAAACTCAGCTTCAGTTAGAGTTTGATTCGAAATTTAATTTGAGTTACTTTAATTTAATTGATTTGTATTAATAGATTTGGTTCAAGGGCTCTTGGACTATCATAATGATACTATGGCAAGCTTGCTATCATATAGAGGGTGGTGTGTGATTGTGACATTGGTGGAGATTTGTCATGATGCAGAGGGCCATGGATGGTCGTGGTCTTGGTGGAGATCTACTATCATATAGAAGGTCAAGGGTGACTATAGTGTTGGTGGGGATCAACCATCATAAGAAGACCATAGGTGTCCATGGTATTGGTGAAGATTTGCCATTATATAAGGGTCATGGGTGGTCGTGATATTAGTGGAGATCCACCATTATGAAGCTACAGATGGCCATAGTGTTGACGAACAAAAATAGACTTGTGATGGGGTTCAGACACTCAATTCTTTCATATTTAGTTGCTCAAACTTTGGCTAGTGAAGGCAAGTGACGATTGATGGAGAACGAGGCCATGGATAGCCGCAAGTGCAAGAACACAAAGACTAGGCCAAGAAAAGAGGGGATAATGAAAGAAAAGATGAAGAAAGGGATAAAATCTTATATATTTTTTATCCCTTATTGACGCTTTCTTGCTCTCCTCTTAGATGATGAGATCTTCCCCAAAATGTATACTTTAATTCATGCAAAATTTGCCTAAGAATTATTTATAAATTATTATTAAATTCATATGTCCTAACCCTCTTTTTTTATTTTTGGGATTTAATTGGGGATTTGATGAGGTTTTTCTTGCAATAAACCCCATATTTGAATCTCAGATTGATATTCTCTGAGATTATTCCTTCATTGTTAAAAAATTGGATTAATTTTAATAGATTTTGAGAAGAATTTTATTTTCATTTTGCAAATTTGTGACTGAATTGGATGTCTGATTAGAAACCAAATGTCTGACAGTGAGCAGTGCTTGCACAGTCAGATAGTATCAAACGTCTAGTTGAAACTGGACGTCCGACTGTGAATAAGAGTCTGCATAAACGAGCAGTGCCAAACATCTAGTTGTGACTTACCTCAAGTTTTGAGCCCGATTTTTCAGTTTTTCTATCTTAAATTGGTCTTAATCACCCTAAATCAAGCCCAAAGTTCAACTCTAACTCAAAGTCGAAGTTGAATTACAAAAACTACTTAAACATGTTAGTCAACCGAAATACCTCATCTGAACAAGGTTAGTCAACAACAAGCCCAAGCCTAATATAATACCTTAAATTCAATCGACAATAAGCCAACATAAGCCATCGATCACTAAATCAAAGATGATTAGTATAAGCCCAGACCACTAATCATTCTTTCAAATCAAATTTGGATAAAAAGGTTAGCTTGCACTGACTCAATCAATCAACCAAAATACCTTATCCAAAATAAGGTAATCGACAATAAGCCCAAGGCCATCGATGGTACTTTAAACTCAATCGACAATAAGCCAACATAGGCTATCGATCACTAAATAAAAGATGATTAGTATAAGTCAAGGCCGCTAATTATTCTTTCAAATAAAATTTAGATAACACCTCGAATTCAATCGACAAATCAAGATAGGTCATACTAAATCAAAAGATTATTAGCAGAAGTCAAAGCTATTAATCATTCTTTTAAATCAAATTTAGGCAAAGGGTTGGCCTAAACTCACTTAGTCAGTCAACAAATGCGCATTGTCTGAATAAAAATTAACAACATGCTTGAAGTCGTCAGTTACCCTTCGAGCTAGCCAACCCCAAAAGCCATTAGTGATACACCCTTCAAACTTAGAAACTGTTAATAAAGCACTACTCATGTTAACCTCCAAAATCATTCATGATTCACTCCTCAGACCAACCAAATAAGTGATCGATGACACACCCTCTAGAATTAATCCACCCTCCTTTGAAGATGTTGATGATGCTCCCTTCAAAGCTAAATATGATAAGCCATTGGTAATGCCATCAAAAGAAGTTAAACACCATGCCCAAGGCCTATGGTCACACTTCAAGCTAAACCTAACCAGTCTTTCATAATGTTATCAAAAGAAGTTGAGCACTAATTGGTTGTGCTTCAGGTTAAACCTAATGAGCTATCAGTAATGTTGTCAAAAGGAGTTAATCTTCAATGCTCCTCAATCCATCTCTTCATGTCCCACTAGGACATGTCACCAAATCTAGTCATTAATATCTACCAAGGATTAAATCGAGACTTGTTTGAGTTAGATTCCACATGATCCAGTGCACAAGAAAGGGGTAGTAGTAGACATCAAGTTTTTTTCCATTTCCTTTTCTCATTTCATGTCATTTATATGTTTAAACCTATTAAATGGTAAAGTAAGAGCATGCCCTTACTTTAGCCATATACCATTTTTCAAATAAATCAATATCATGCTTTTTTTCTTTTGTGTCTCTATTTTATTAGTTAGATTTCTTGTTTTAGGAAGTTCCTAATGATTATTGAGGTAATTAACAATAGGGGCTTGCATCTGTTAGAAGTCAATATTTGCACAATATTTGATAACGTATTTTAAATAAAAATACACTCTAATTTGTGCTTTGAGGTCACTTCCGAGAGTCTCCACCATTCCCGGGCCACCAAAAGTGGTCCTACAGATATCTTTCCTGATTTACCCTTTATCGAATAGGTTTTAGCGAGTGAGATGGTATTTGACTTCATGGAGATGCAAATCAAGGAGAGAAGGCCAAGATCAATGCTACAGAGTGAGGCTAGGGAATAGGACATGCTTCTGATTGGACCGAGCCCCCTCTTACCACATCTTTAGGCTTTGGTTTAGATTTTTCAGAGAGACTAGCTCGTCTAGAGGATTTTGCTCAGAACAACTCCCAACAGTTAACCTATCTCTAGATTCGTGGATGGTTTTCGCTCCTCCATGGATGACATGATAGGGATGCTCTAGACTTTGCTAGATCGCACTACCCTCGGACCAAGCCCCTAGTCTTTTTATGTTGTATTTATGTTTTTAGTGGTGTTTTCAAACATGGATATTTTGGATTGTGGCTTTTGTCTCTATTTGGATGGTTTTAGTCCGTGTTGTTTGTGGATATTTGGATGGTTTCAAAACTTATTGTGAAACTTGTTCTTGATCTTCATAGATATCACAATCTTAGAATGCATCAATTAAGGGAGAGCTTATATACAAGTTGTGGATTATAATGTTGCTATATGTCTCTTGTTGATTGTGATGATGGATTGGCTTGTATCCAAGTTGTGTTCCTTACCTTTACAGAGGAGACTCTGTCCATTTTAAATCCAATCTTGAATACTCCCTTTTTTATTGATGACACAAAAGGAAGATTAATATACTACACATCTCCATGCTCTTACATGTTCTCATATGATAATATATGTGTTTAATTTACATGCATGCTCTCATGTCTCATGCTTTAAATTTATAGTAGTTTTTTGGGGATTTGTCATCATCAAAAAGAGAGATTATTATCCTTTCTAATTTTGATGATGAGCAAACCATATTTAATGCCTATTTGAGTTGTATTTTAGCCATAGTATACTAATACTCTCAAGCAAATATTTGAATGCTTCAAAGAAAAGGAAGCTCAATCGTGAATCAGTGAACGTTACTTGAACATATCAAAAGTTGGTTTGGGAGTGGCTTGAAGGTGTCTATAATAACTTGAAGATTCAAGGATGATATGAAAAAAGCCAAAATAACTCAAGAACTTGACAACAACTAGGTCTAGCTTTTCTTTTATTTTCAGTCGAGTCAAAAATTTGCCTTAAGATTAATTATTTAGTGTTTTTTTGTCATGTAGAGTTATGTAAGAAGCTCTTAACAGAGCTTTTTTTTGACAAAACTGGACATCTGCTTTGCTTAGTGAATGATCAGTTGTGTCAAACTGAATATTCAAATCTTTAGACCTATATAGAACCGGATGATTGGTTTATGAACCAAATGTTTGACTGGAGATATAAGTTCTGATTTTTTTTTTACCAAAATCGGACGCCCGCTTGGTTATTAGTTCTGAGTTGTTATCAAAATTGGATAATCGGTTTGGAACTAGATGACCAACTAGATGATCTCCCAGTTCTGATGGACTAGAACTGACCAATTTTGATTTTCTGTGTGAATAATGACCTTTTTTTTTATCGTTGGAGCATACCTAGCTGCGGAATTTCAACCCTAGTGGCTAGATTCGACCCATAAGTTGTAAATAGAGTAAAAGGGGCATCTCTAAATAGTTTTTTACAACTTCTAAATCTTTGTGAAAAAGAGATCAATGCCCTTCTAATTCTCTAGCCTTTAAAGTATTCTAAACCTTCCAAATCTCAAACAATTTTTTATTGCCCTCAATCTCGAGATAATTTTGTGTGAGCTTAAATTGTATCATCTTCTTCCTTTTCCACTTATAATCCACTCCAAAGTTGTTTGGAGTGGTTGAAAGACTTAAGTTTCAGATTGGAATTCATCTTGCAAATTGGAGCAAGAGCAAATATAACGTGTTAGTTTCACTAATGAACCGACATTCTAATGAATAGTTGAAGTCCCCAAGAGCGAGGCAAGGGCCGCATAGTAGGAGTGGTTGGTCTCCGAACCACGTTATATCACAATGCACTCATTCCTTATTTTATTTATATTATTGCACTTATGCTTAATAAAAAATTACTTGAAATTGCTTTGTGACTTGAATTGGTTTTGATTTTATTGAAAATTGTCATTTTCTCTCAAAACTTAATTCACTACTCTCCCCCTTCCCCTCGACTCTTAGGTGGTTTTTGTGCTTTCACCCTTCTCCTCCATCCTCCATTCCATGATTTAAAATTAGATTAATATTTATAAATATAATTAAAAATATATTTAAAAAATGAAATTAAAAATTAATTAATAAATAGAAGTCTGAACATTAAATATGCAGAGTTAAAATAAATAAAAATAAAAATAAGTAAAGGTTAATGAAGACATGTCCAAAATCAAAATCTGAAATATAAAAATTAGAAAAAAAATCAAAAATATTTATAAGTTGGAAAAAATAAAGTATAAAAAAGGAGATAAAAACTATTACATTACTACTATTTTGCTACATTGATCACCCCGCCACTATCTCCATCGTCTATTGCCCACACTTGTGATCACCATTCTCTAACATTATCAGCAGCACCGTTGTTGTTACCATCATCACTATCTTCTTCTTCTAATTTTTGTTTAACATTAACTTGCCACTTTTTTTATGCTAAATGTGAAAAAAAATTAAATTAATGAAAGGATAAGATGTCATTACCATCATCATTTTTTTATTTATAAAATTTTATATCGGAGAATTTGTTTGGTTAAAGATAACTCTAAATAATTGTTTCTAGTCTGAACAAAGTTTGTTATCTTTGAATAAGAGAAATTAATTAGGTCTAACTACCTACTTTTTTATAATCTCTTGATAACTCACCCAAACATAACTTTTTGTATATTTGAAAGTTAACTTGTGATTATAAGCGATTTAACCCTTTAACACTGAATCAAATAGGCCTCAAGTGTTTTACAAAAATGAAGAGATTTTTAACACTAACAAAACTAAAGAAAAAGACATATAAATAAATAATTATTGAATATTAAACCCAGAACTATTCAAGATTAAACAAATAAAATGCAAATATAAATAAATAATACTAAAAATAAAAGTATAATTATAATTAATTTAAATGAAACTCTAAAACAAACTAAAATAAAAATAAATAAAAGTCAAATAAATAAAAATCAAAAGCTAAAACACAAACGATAATCTACACTTGGAAGAGGATATTTCATTTTATGTCATTTTGGGTATGAAAAAATTTTCCTCACCTTTCTATTAGCAAAGTGATTCCCTCAAATTAAATTTCAATGTTTGATATAGTTAATGAGATTTAAAAAAATACAGTGATTCCCTAAAATATGAAAAGTATTGTTAAAATAGTAAATTTTGATTCCCAAATTGTTGATGGTATTGTGCTTACTTTACATGAGAATTTCAAATTTGAAAAAAACTTAGACTTTTTTTTTATCTCAACCAAACGGTTTTCTCTTCTCCATCTTGCGATTTCTCTAAACCCGTGCAGCCATCACAAATTTCTCCACCTCTATGAATCCACGGTCGCTAAGTGTTCATCTTTTGGTGAACTTTCTCCCCCTTCCTCTCTCATGTCTTGTCGCCATCACTAACATATATAATCTCCCGAAACCCTAACTTCCACTTTCATTCTCTTGGCAGCTTGATTGAGTTTCCTTTGTTCCTTTTGTTATAATGTCAAGTGTGATGAATTAATCCCACATCGGATATTAGATAGATAGAGTCCAATAGATATAATGAAAAGACCTATATCCCATGAGCTCGAGCTTTTGGGATGGTTTGGTGTTTGGCTCACTATATGGATTTGGTTTGACACTCTTACAGCTCCCCAACAATTGGTATCAGAGTCTAGGAGCAAACAACCAAGATGGCAAAGTCTTTACTCGAGGTGGAGAAGTTTGACAGCAAGATAAATTTTTCCTTATGGCAAAAGAAGATGAAGGCGGTTCTTACTTTTCAAGGTCTGCAAAAGACGTTAGAGGAAAAAGAAAAGAGGCCGGTCAAGATAAGCAATGAAGATTGGGAGGAGATAGATCAAAAGGCATTGAATTTAATTATTCTAAGCCTGACTGATGAGGTTTTGTATAATGTCATTGACGAAGAGATGATGATGGACATCTGGACAAAACTCGAGAAGTTGTACATGTCAAAAAGCCTCACGAACAAGTTCTACCTAAAACAACAGTTGTACGGACTGCGTATGAGCGAAGGTACAACTATATTACATCACCTGAATACTTTCAATAAGATTATCAATGATTTGCTGAAAGTTGATGTGAAGTTTGAAGAGGACGATAAGGCGCTGATTCTCCTGATGTCTTTTCCTACTTCGTACGATCATATTGTGACCACAATTCTTTATGGTAAAGAAACTCTTAAGATGGAAGATGTGACAACTAGTCTTCTTTCTAATGAGAGAAGGAGAAACTCCACATTAGATGGTATTGTCCTGAACATGAGAAGATAGAGTTCTCCAATATGACGACGGCAATAATGGATGACACTTCTGAGAATAGTGCGGATGGAGACGTTCTTGCAATATCCTCAGAAATCAGCACTTCTGGTAAGTGGATTTTAGATTCTGGTAGTTCTTATCATATTTGCTCCAGGAAGGATTGGTTTACTTCTTATGAGGAGAATAAGAAGAAAAGTACTATTTGGTTGAGCGATAATTCAGCCTGTGAGATCGCCGGTGTGGGAACAGTAAAAATCCAGATGTTGGATGGAGCGATTCGTACTCTTACTGAGGTGAGGCATGTCCCTAAGATGCGAAGAAATCTAATTTCACTTGGTGTACTGGACTCAAAAGACTGTAATTATTTAGCAAGAGATGGAGTTATGAAGGTGACACGTGGTATTAGAATCATGATGAAAGGTGAGAAGTGCGGCAATATTTATCAATTAATAGGGAACACCATTGCAGGTGGAGTTCTGATGGCTACAGTAGTGAAGAGGAATCATGATATTCGGAGTAATTTGATAAGAGATAAACATTCTCCTCGAATTACTTTTACTACAATAGCAGACACAGGTCATCCGAAAAGCTTCCAAAAGTACAAAACTGTAGGCATGAAGAACAAATTCGCGGTTGGCTCGAGTTCGCGTCTTAAAATTAGCTGAATAAGCTAGTAGCCCAGGATCAGAGGCTAGATGAGAGATGACGGCTGAAGATTTGTGATGATGGCACGCCCGAGTTCAAGCCAAGGTGGAGATTGTTGAGTTTTAGGTGTTTTGAACTCTAATTAAAGTTTGAGTTAAAGTAGGAATCCAAAGTTGGATTTACATTTATGATTGATTTGTAATATTAGGAGTTGTAATTGAATAAAACTCAGACTGAATAAGGGTCTATAAATATACTATAGTATATAGGGCTTATGGTGCCGTAATATTGAGGTTGAACTAGAGAGAAATAGAGAGAGAGGAATAGAGAGAATAGAGAGAAGAGAAAGAGAGAGAGTGTTGGCTCTCGTGTGTGGGTCTTTCTAGTACTTCTCGGTGGTCTCTCGTGGTGGTTCCTCGTGGTACTCTCTTGGAGATTCTCTCTGAAGGTGGAGGCGTTACCGAGGCTTGGAGAAAGAGTTTAGTTGAGTAAAAAAGAGTGAAGTCCTTTTTGTAAACTATTGTAAAAACCTTTATCTATTGATAGTGGATCTTCCGTTGTCTTATCTTGCTATTTTCTTTTATCTTGTATTACTTCTTATTTCTTGTGTTGTTTGAAAACAAGGTGATTCGTGAACCTTCCGCTGTGAATCCCAACACCTTTTTCATCTATTATTAGAATGTTGTTAATAAATATTACACTACAAAAAACTCCTTTTACGAATCATATTGATTCAAAAACTCTTCAAATCAGTATATATTAGTTTATATCCTCTTTCTTAAGTTCTTGCATTCTTGAAATGATTTATTGTGAATTATTTATGCATAAAGCATTGAATGCCTTGTATTTTTATTCTTTTTTTTCTTTTAAAAGAACCTAAGCTATGCATTGTATGTGACAAAAATCAATTGGAATAACTCAATTGGGTTTGGTTAAAGTAGCAAAGACTCTTATTGCTCCCAATTAACAGAAAAGCAACAATAGGTAGAAAATTCAATGAGAAATTTAGAAAGATTTATAGTTTATTTTTAGGTGAACGACATAAAGTGGGAATGTTGTTTGTTTACTTGCGATCCTAATTAATTGGATTATTTTTTTGCCATTGAAAATTCTGGAAAAGAAGAATTCCTAAGAGGATTAATTTAGTAATTTTTAATTTCATATTATATTATATTTGATCGATTTTTATCATTTTGGTGTGGAAACGTATGAATTCATAATCCTATTATAAGTTTTTAAAATAAGATTGTGATTAGTTTTTAAATATGATGCACTCTTTTTCATATTCCAATTTATTGAGATGTTAAATTAGAAGTTAATTTTTTTACTATAAAAAATTTAATAAAATAAAATGTCCAAATTTGAATGGAGAAAAAATGATGAATATAAATTTAAAAAATTAACTCAAAAAATATTTTAAAAGTATTTTTATTATTTATTTTTTTGCATTTATTTAAATGATATATAATTTATTATATTTATTGAAAGAATTTCATAATAATTCAATAGTTTAACGTTACATCAGAAAATGATATATTTATGTACTCAACTAAGTTAACATTTCATTTTTTATTACATTAATATACATCAAATATTAGGAAAAAATTAAATCACTTTCTCAATAAGATTCTTAAAAATCATCATATAAAATTTTAAAATTTGTATGAATTTAAATTCCATATATTCATATTATTAAGAATGCCATTCTTATAATTATTTTATTTTTCAGTCAACTAAATCGGCCAAGAAGTTTACTTAAGTGACTATTTAGTTAGTAAAAAATGAACAAAAATGGTTGAAAGTGAGATCATTTTTCTCCACTTCTGTTGTTGTTTGGTTGTCTAGAAGTAATTTCTTAGAACTCAATTCCCTTCTAGCACTTTTGATCCAGAAATAAAAAATAAATTAAATTTCACTTCCATATTTTTCGGTCCAAAGTGTATTTAGAAGTAAATCTAATGGTACTTTAAAGTATAATAACAATAATCTTATATACAATAATAATATTTTTTAAAAATTTATTTATAAAAATTAATGAATAGAATTTTACGTAAATAACTACATAAAAAATATTATTTATGAAAAAAATAAATAACTAATATTTTACATAAAAAATTTTATGTATGAAAATAATTACATAAATAATATTTTATTTTTATAATAAATTATACATAGAGAGAAGTGACTTTTTATACTTCCATTTACTTTGGACAATCAAACAGTTTTTAAATTAAAAATTGTAGGAATAAAGTAGTATTTATATAAAAAAATAATTCCATTTATTTATGGGAGCCTTGTTTTACGAAAATGCACTCTTTCGTGCAAGCGGGTTCTGGTCGGTTTTTCTCCTCATGGACCAAATTAACCCCGTGATATATGATATTTGATGCATATGAGGGTGTTATGGTAACTTTGCACCCAAATATCGTAACTGGTTTGGTTCCCTTCTCATCCCTGCATCTTCATCTTCTTTCATTGTCGTCTCCCTTTCAATCTCTCTTCCCTTGCTCAATCTTAGATCTCATCTCTTCTTATTCTCAGTGGAAGTGGTGTGGAGAAAAAGTGGTACTAGTCATAAAGCAAAGCTTCGCGGTGCTTTTCTTCATTTAATTTGACACAATCACCGACGGCAATAATGACTATGATTCTTCGTTCCTTTTGTTATCCATCGTAAATCCACCTCAACTCCTGCCTCCTCCGTCATGGCAAATTGGTGCTTATTGAAATTCACAATAGAGAGTTCATAAATCACCTTATTTTCAAATAATATAAGAGATAAGAAGTAATGTAAGATAAAAAATAATAATAAAAGGGGACTCAGTAATATACATTGTTCATCCGAAATTAGATTACGTCTAAGGGGGAAGAAAGAGATCCACTATCAAAAAATTTTACAAGAGTCTATAAGAAAGACTTAATTCTTTTTTACCTAACTAAACTTTTTACCAAATTTCGGTAATGCCTCCACCTTCAGAGAGAATTTCCAAGAAAACACTATGAGGAATCACCATGAAAGACCATCAAGAAATACTAGAAAGACCCACATACGAGAGTCGATACTCTTTCTCTTTTCTCTTTTCTCTCTATTTCTCCCTAATTTAACTTTAGCACTACACCACACTTAAACCCTATGTCTTACTGGAGTATTTATAGATTTTTTTTGAGTCTGAGTTTTACTCTAATTACAACTCTTAATATTACATAATAAGTATCCAAATTCAGATATAAGTCCAAATTTAATTTTAGATTTTCACTTTAACTCAAACTCTAATCCGAATTTAATACATTCAAACTCAATAATTTTCACCTTAACTTAAACTCGGGTGTGCCACTATTTCAAAGTTTCAGCCGTTATCTCTCACCCAACCCCTCCTCCTAACTACTAGCTTATTCAGCTAATCACAAGATGCGAGCTCGAGCTAATCTTGAATTTGCTCTTTATGCCTATAGTTTTGTATTTCTGGAAGTCTTTCAGAAGATCTGTGTCTGTTGCCATAGCAAAAGTATCATACTTTCTCTTTACTACTATAGCTATCGAAACTCCACCTATAATGGCATTCTTTATCAATCGATAAATATTGTCGCACTTCTCTCCTTTCATCAGGATCCTAATATCGCTTGTCACCTTTATAACTTCATCTCTCGCTAAATAATTACAGCCTTTTGAGTCTAACATATCAAGTGAAATTAGATTCTTTCGCATCTTGGAGACATGCTTCACCCTAGTAAGAGTATGAACTGCTTTATCAAACATCTGGATTTGGATCGTTCCCACATTGATGATCTTATAGGTCAAATTATCGCCCAACCAAATAGTATATTTTTCTTATTCTCCTCATAAGAAGTAAACCAATACTTTCTAAAGCAAACATGGTAAGAACTACCATAATCTAAAATTCACTCACTAGATATGCCGATTTCTGCGGATACTGTAAGAATGTCTCCGTCTGCACTATTTTCGAAAGTATTATCTGTCACTGCTGTCACCATATTTGAAGACTTTATTTTCCCACGATTTAGACAATGCCACCTGATGTGGTCATACTTCTTATACGAATAATATTGTACCTTTACCTTTGATTTTGATTTGGACTATTGCTTGCTTTCTTCATGTTCTCTCAATCTTCCTCTTTCATGAGCCATCAATCCTTCATTAATCTCAATATAGATATTAGAGTTTTTCCTCTTCTTATTAGAAAAAAGACTAGTTGTCATCTCTTTCATTTTAAGAGTTTCTTTACCATAAAAAATTATAGTGATAATATAATCGTACGAAACAGGAAGAGATATCAGGAGAATCAATGCCTTATTATCTTCTTCAAACTTTATATCAACTTTCAGCAAATCATTAATAATCTTATTAAAGATATTCAAGTATTGCAATATAGTTCTACTTTCGCTCATATATAGTCCGTACAATTATTATTTTAGGTAGAATTTATTCATGAGACATTTTAATATGTACAACTTGTCAAGTTTTATCCAGACATCTACTATCGTCTCTTCATCAATGACATTGTACAAAATTTCATCAATCAAGCTTATAATAATTAAATTTAATGTCTTCTGATCTATCTCTTCCCGGTCTTTATTGCTTATCTTGCTCGACTTCTTTTCTTTACCCTCTAACATCTTTTGCAGGCTTTGATAAATAAAAACTGCATTCATCTTCTTTTGTTATAAGGTAAATTTTATCTTGCTCTGAGTGTTATCTTAGTTGTTTGCTCCTAACATATGAAAGGTGATATACTCTCTCTTTCTCTTTTTTTTATTTTTTTTATTTCTTTCTCTCTAATTCAACCTTAACACTATACCATGCTTAAATACTATGTATTATTAGAGTATTTATAGACTCTTATTGAGTATGAGTTCTACTCTAATTATAATTTTTAATATTACATAATAAATATTTAAAATCATTCATAAGTTCAAATCTAATTTTAGATTTTTATTTTAACTCAAACTCTAATATGAGTTTGAGACATCTGAATTTAATAGGTGACGCCCTCTATGACCTGCTTGCATTCTGATGTGACAACATCTCTCCTCTCACACTTTGACGAACCCAAACCATCAAGTCTCGATCGCTCAGTGACTCGCCACACTATCGGTTTCTTTAACTACCAGCACATGGCCTTCTTTGTGAAAGGTCAATTATATGTGCCTCACAACTCATTACATTGGTGATAATTAGAAACTAAACAAAAAAATTTTGAACGTTTGTACAACCATAAGCATAGGGGTAAAGCCATTGGTCAAGCAATTGAGTAGTGTTTTGTAGATTGGGCATTGATAAAATCTTCAGTATTACTATTGATAATGCTAATTCTAATGATGGTGTTGTCGCCTATCTCAAGAAAAGAATTCTTAATTGAGGGTACTGATATCATACAATGTAAATTTCTTCACATGAGATGTATTGTGTTAGAGAAAGTCGAAGGAATGTCAAACCAGATTAATATAGTGGAGCGCATACCAAAATATTCTAAAAACGTAAACTCATGGAATATAAAGTTTTTTCACTATATATATTGGACTCTATCTATCCAATATCCGATGTGAGACTAATTTATCACACCTGACATTGTAACAATTTCTCTCTTCATTTGTGATTTAACCACATCAATTTTAACACTCTTAATGAAGAACTCTTTTATTCGACCAGTTTCACCGTATGACCCATATTAACAAGTTTTTATCTCAATTTTTGATTTTTTAAGAGAAACTAATATGCGACTCAATTTAGTCGCATTATCATGGTACTCTTTTAGTTGACCAATTCTACCATATGATCCGTACTAATGGATTTTTATCTCAATTTTTGATTTTTTTAAAGAAACACTAACATTCGACTCAATTCAGTCACATCATCATAATATTTTCGATTTTAAGAGTTTGCATAATTTCGAACTTGAAATTCTGATATTACTTATTGGAGGAATCAAAAGAGTGTCAAATTAAATCAATATAGTAGGTCGAATATCAAAATATTCTAGAAATCTAAGCTCATGGTATATAGACCTTTTTCACTGTATATATTAAACTCTATTTATCCAATATTTAATATGAGACTAATTTATCATACCTGATATTATAACAATATTGTATATATTATAAATTTGATGGTCAATAATGACTCGGCAGAAGTGGCGCTTCTTTTGTTACACATGTTAGAATTGCTATTAGGTACATCAGGTGCTCTCTAGCAAGATGGAAAAACTTCAAAGAGTGAATTGAAATAGAGAAGATTGAAAGCAAGAGACTTCTATGTTTGGATGTATGTACAAGGTGACATTCCACTTATTTAATGTTTGAAAGAGCTTTTGAAAGGCTTGAGTTGGTTAATGATCCTCAATTTAGAGTTGAGTCTGACTCAAATAATGTGATGCCAATTGATTTTGATTGGCTTAATGTGAAGTGCCTAATTGCTTTTGAAGCATTTTTATGAAGAAACTCTTTTGGTTTCTGGATCACTCCCAATTCTTTTCGGGAGGATATTAGTGAAATTATGCAGGAATGGAAGCAAGAGGAAGAATTAGACATATGTCTGATGCATGGGAACCAAAATGAAGGAAAATTTTGGTAAATACTGGGCTTTAAACTGTTTATGGAGATGAGAAAGGTGGAGTAATGGGGAGGAAACTGAATGATGTTGTGTGTGAGTTTGCTCAATACGGGAACGTTTACAGCCTCAGAATTTGCTTTGGAGTCATGAAGATAGCGGTTATCATATTGATTATTTTTTTGGAGTCATAGATTCTTGTTCTGGTCTCATTTTGGTTTCATTTAGCACATATTTCTGTTATTAGTTATGTTAATTTTAATGTGATCTTGGTATTATTGCAAATAATGTTTTTATAAACGATTCACAAATATTTTTAGAGTTGAAGCTAAAGGAAAGAAAAACAAAAACACTCGGCCATAGTTGATGCTTGTACGTAGCAGCTAATCACTCTTGGTGAGTGTAAGCAAGCCCTAATGACGCTTCCAGTCCAAACTGCATGATTTCGTGTGGTTGGAGACGAGTGGAAGCAAGCGAGCGAGCGAGCACATGAAGAGAAAGATGCTGACAATGACATTCATCGGCCCATCCCCACGAGCTAGAGCGAACCGAATCGTATTCGCATATCTCAATGCATGACCTTCTTCAACCGTTCTTTTCCACATAACAGCCCCTGTTTGGTCCATCTATCGTTGTGTCTCAAGGATCCGATAACCAAGCCAAACTGTTTCATCATAGTTCATACATTGTTGCCGCCAACTATTTAATAACAATAGATTAGGACTTTCTAATACTGTTTGCTCGGTAAAAGATGGTACTTCCACAATTTTTTATAAATTGAGTCTTAACAATATTTTGCGTTATAATAAAAATCAATACTTTCACATATTATAATATATTTTTTTTTATTAATAAAACAATTAAATTAATAATATTTAATACATCAATAATTATATTTTAAAAATATATTGAAATTAGAAAAGAGTGATTTTTTTTCATAATTTCATTCGCTCTTAAATTACAAAAAAAGTCCCCTGATGCCTTCTGAACATAAAACGAAATTTAGCAAATGCGGAGCGGAGTCACGCAGAGTTGGTGCAACTTGGTATGGATGCACTCGTGCACTTAATGCAAGGTATAGTCCACAAGAAATGCCAACACAGAGAACAAAGCATGATTCGCTATTGATTGTTTTGTCTTTTGAGAGGATGGCTTGCGCAGGTACGTCCCGCAAGAAATCCGCCTGTCTCTGCAATTTGCGAACCTTCAACTACACCAGCGCATCCGGTCACCCTCGTATCCTTACCCTACTTTAGGATTCTTGCAGGTAATGTGTATCTTTCAAAATACTAAATCAGCGGACATAAATTTCTGAATTTTTAATTTGCCTGGATATTCTTTTAAATACTTTTCTTGTCTATACTCCTCTGATCGGAATAAAATTAATTATAAAATAATTAAAATAAATTTGCATTCAGTTGTAATCAATATATTTTATAAAAGGCATTAATATTATTTTTTTAGCTTTTTTTTAATTATAAAAGAGCTAGAGCTATTGAACACACAAAAATAATCACCATTCATCAACTACAATTAAGAATTTACTTGAATTGAAATGACCACAAAATCAGTATAATTAACCATTAATGTAACTGTTGAGATAATCACCAGATTTAGTGAAACTAAAAATCTAATATTTGGATGTGGTTAGGATTAGTGTGACCTGTAATCTATTTGGGTAAAGATTTTTTTTAAAAAATACCCTTATCTTTATTTGATATGGAGTGGTAATATAAGAATAGTTAGATAATTTAGATATTTATGGTTGTTTGGATCCAATAAATATTACTATGATTAACTCTATTTCGCTTAATAATACTTTTTTTTGTGGTTCTGTAAAAAATTATAGTTTTCTATATACCTCTAAAGAGTTAAGATTTTTTTCCCAAATACTTCTTTAAATTTATCGTATATCTCCCTTTTTTTTTAAAATATCTCTCCCAAGAGGATTTTTTAAAAAGAAATTTTACTTTTTAAATTACAAAACATTATAATTTTTATAAAGATATAGGGAAAAAACGGTGACTTTGTGGTAATATATATGAAAAAGTTTTCTTTTAAATATTAATTTAGTAATTATATGTATCAAATTTGTTCAAGCCTTAAGGTCCGTTTGGTTTCAAATCAGGATAAGTTCATTTTAGAATTTTTTTCTGGTAAAATTAATATTATTTATTTTACACTGTTATTAAATTAAATTATTATAAAAAATTAAATAGTCTTTTAAATTTTAAATTATTAAAGCATTAATTTTAATAAAAAAAATTAATTTATTAATCTTAATTATGATTTTGACGCTAATACCGAATCAAACGGTTGCCTAATAGCCACATCTTGCTATTTTAGAAAAGACACTAATAAGAGTACAACGAAGGTGACAACTCCTTAGAGTTCCAGGCAAAGAAGAAATTCCTATTATAAATCCCCAACACAAACCGAGTTTGGTGGGCACAATAATAGCCTGAGAGTTGGTTCAGCAAAACGACACATCAGTCCTCCCTTGGGTCCTAAGTTCCATTATTGCTTGCTTGCTTCGCTCATCTTCTACTGCATATCGGAAGAAGAAGAAGAAGAAGAAGATGCCGGGAGGAGGAGGAGGCTGGGTGTTGGGCGATGTTTTGCTCGTTTCGGGGTTGATCGGAGTACAAGTGGTGTACGCGGTGTACATGGTGTTCTTGGACCGGGTCTTAGCCCTCGGCCTCCAGCCGCTCTCCGTCATTGTCCTCGCCAACCTCACCGCCTCCGCCTTCCTCCTCCCCTTCGCGCTGGTTTTCGAAAAGTACGTTATTTTCCGAAAAAAATTTAAATTTTGTTTCTCTTTAGTGATTTATTTTTTATAAATAAATTGGATGCTTTGCGTGTTGGCTGCAGGAAGAAATGGCCGAGGACGCTGAGCGGGATCTTGATTCTGCAGTTCGTGGCGATCGCTTTCGGAGGGTAACAAGTTTCCATTAATCTTTTTTTTTTTTAAAGAAATGGAACGATTAATGATTCTCTTGAAAATTTATTATGAAAATTTTTTTTTGAAATTTTGGACGCGCGAAGGAAAGGCATTCGTGGCTTCAGCGGAGACTATTCTACGTGGATTCTTGTTCATTTTTTAATTGTTTTTATTCTACTGAACTAAAAATAGTTCATCTTTCTAGAATAATAAAAGTAAAAAATACAAAAAAAAATGTCTATAGGAAGGTTCTAAAATTGGGCGATCCAAATCAGAACTCAGTCTGAGTTGAGTTGGCTCGGATAAGGAAAAACGATTCAACACATAAATCGGTCCAAAATCGGATCGGCCGAATCATTAAAAAAGAAGAAAAGGTAGCCGAATTTCTAATTGTTTTACTGAAAAAATATTTAAATGCAATCCTTGTTTTGCATATATTTTCTACTCGTAATGAAAAAAAAAATGATAAAATAAAATTAGCAAGTGAGGTTGCAATGTGATGAATTTCTGTTGCTACAGAGTGGCCTTATTTCAAGCTCTTCTGCTGCTGGGAGTGAAGAAAACAACCCCAGCAATCGCCTCTGCAATGCCAAACCTCGCTCCCGGCTTCATCCTCATTATTTCAGCATGTCTTGGGTAATTTTTTTTTTTTTTTATCCTAGCCCAGCACCATCAACATAACATCAATCAAGTTGAACCTGAAAAAAAAATAAAAAAACTACTTTGAACAATTGAAAATTAGGATCTCATGAAAAAAAACAGTAAACTATAAATTGGGAAATTAATTATATAATGGTTCAAAACCTGCTACTAACTCCCAAGTGAATCTCAACCATTAGCAGAAGGTAGTGGGCAGCAAGTACCGGACTATCATGCACTTCCTGTCACAAATCTTAGTTGATGTCTTATTGTAAAGGGCATGGATCCGGCCATGTAGCATCTGAGCACATTTGTAGCATAATAGTCACGAGGCACATATATGGGTCGCAAAACATGAATAATGATCATAGAACATGTAAACTAGGTACAAAATGTGAAAATCAAAGTCAAAGCAAAAAACAATGTTTGATTGGAAGATGCTGACAAAACAAAACTAATGAACATGGAGCATGTATATAGATCCATTCCCCGTTGAAAAATACTTGAACCATTTGCTTGTATTCTCTTCTATATTTTTTTACTTTCTGATGAGAAATGGTTATTGTAGGTTTGAGAAAGTTAAGAAAAGATGCAAATATACTTGGACCAAGATTTTTGGCACCCTCTTTTGTTTAAGTGGAGCCATAGCTATGAGCTTCTTGCAAAATGCTACAACCTCAAGAATACTTCTATACCAAGTGCCATTCGATGGCTCCATTGAGCAAGAATGGATCAAAGGTTGTGGCTATCTCATATCTGCGGTTGTTTTGCTTTCTTGTTCTACAGTCTTGCAGGTAAGAGCATCCTATTCTATGTTATAACAGTGTGATAAACTGATAATGTTCTTTTGCTTGCATTTAATATGTATCCTATTGATTTCAATACAACAATCTGCATTGTAAAAGGTAAATCCACAATATCAGAAAGAAAGACAAATAGAAGAAAAGTTTCAAAAAATACTTCATACACATTGGAAAATAAAAGCGATTAGTACAGTAGCTTTTGACCCTATTCTTATAAATCAACATCACATTCAAAATGAATGGATTGATTTGATTTGTTGTGATACCTTATATTTTTTAACAAATCTCACTAATGAATGTTTTTCTGTCAACATGCCATGGGTAAGCAAGAAATACCTTTAAAAAACAAACTTTTGCTGCATAGTCATTTTGATGCATAAATGACGAGGCTGCTCTCAGTTAACTATGTACATGGAAAAAAAAGGTAAATAAGTTAAAAATTGCAACCACTCTTATGGAGTGTGTCCTTCATCTTCCCCACTTGTGCATAGTTTCACCTTCAAGATTGCAGGACAATAACCTTAGACATCACAATTGGTCATAAACTTGTACATAGCTTACAGTTGAGGTGCCTATTTCCTTACTACTTATAGGTTGAAAAGTATATGAGGGATCATTAAAAATTTTCGTCTCCATCTCAAAAGAGCAAATTTAGAGGGTCAAGAGTTTCTTATCCAAGGTTGATTAGAGGACTAAACTACTTATTCATTGGTTGATTCCACATCAACTCATTGATGCCACATTGTAGATCTTGATGTTGTCAAAACAAATATTGACAACAGACAATGTTTTTTGCCACGAGAGACAACAAGAAACAGACAATATTGATGCATGGGTGTCTTGAACTTCGATGCTGTCTAAAAAAAACTTCACAAAAACTAGACATTCAGTTTTGTCAGTGATATCCAGAATGCCACTACAAGTTAAAAGAGAAATAGATACATTATTTAAGTTGAATTATTTCATATAAAATGAGAACTTTTACATTTTGTGCAGGCAATAACAATGCAAAATTTCCCAGCACCATTTTCTTTATGTATAATAACATCTACAATGGGTGCAATCTTTACTGCAATAGTCGAAATCATCACAGAAGGGAAGTTGGATATTGGTTCTTCTACTATCAGCCTGACAAGCATCATAGGTGTTGTGCTACTGGTACTATCCCTTATCTTTTTTTTATTAATCATTTTTTTCCTGACAATAGAACATAGGACATAAAAAACTCAGAATAAGCAAATAGACACTCTAGGACTAAAACAAAAAAATATTGAAGAAACTAAAGAATTTATTGTATTTAGTTAATTAGAAATCAGTCAAGTCAATACTCACAAAAAATAAAAGAATATTATTTTACTCAATGTCAAACTGTTCTTTTATTTGAGGGGTATAAACCTATGTTTTCTTTCCATTAAACTCTGGCAGTATCACCAGATAAGTAAAACTATCATACCATACAAGATCATTAAAAAATAAATTTACAATCTTATTCTAATTGTGTGCAGGGTGGTGCTGTGAGTAGTATATGTGTTGCATATCAGACATGGTGTCTTAACAAAAAGGGACCTGTTCTAGTCTCTATGTTTAATCCGATCCAAAGTATTTCTTCTGCAATACTTTCAGCCTTAATCTTAGGACAAGTAATTAGCATCGGAAGGTATAAGACTCTCAAGCTCTTGCTATTATTTGATAAGATATATTTTGCATTTTGGCATATATCTAAATCCATTGTCAATTTGTCATTGTCTTTCTCCAGAAATTTAACCATTGTAATTGTTAAAACTAAGCAAGTCTTGATTGTTCGGATGATATTCACCAAGTCATTAAGTAAAACAGTGCGAAACTCATCAGATAGCATAGTTTCAGACTAAAAGCTATCTGACATTGAAAATTTCTTAATTACCTTGGGTATCATTGAATAGATTGAACTAGGTCAGCTAATTATAGGAACTCCTGATTAATACCATTATCAATTGTCTAGAATTATAATATTTCCTTAAATAAATTTCTTTGTTAAGCACATTAAATTTTTTTAATTACATTGTAAACTAACAAACATTTATGCAGGCGTTGTCTGGAGTTCTTAACAATTTTTCTTATTTTGCAAATTCAGTACGTATAAAAACATAAGTTTCTTTTCCTTTGATCAATGTCAAAATTCTGAAGTGTAACCAATAAGAGCCCATTGAGATTCAAACTCCATTTTAATAAATAAAATGAAAGAAGAAAGTAAAAGCATAAGTAGGATGTGCTATGGTTTTTATTTAAACTGTATTTTTAACAAAAAAAAAAACTTGATAAACAATACAAGCAATATGGATGGGTTCTGTGTAAAGAATTTCAAACAGGTTGTGTTAAGGGAGTCATATCTACTATAACGTGAGATTTGTTGGAAATTTTGTCCAGTCTAATAAACCATAAATTTTTTAGAGATTCAACTCCAAACTTAGAAAATTTCAGTTGTTTGATCTTTCAAATTATGCTTTGACTTGTTGAGACATTGTTTAGCTATAAATCTGTGGTTTTATGATTCTACCTTTTAATTGTAAATGCATATCTTGCAGCATGGCAGGAATGCTTCTCATGTTTGTTGGTCTTTATATGGTCCTATGGGCAAAAAAGAAAGAGAGTTGCAGTGTATTTAACAACGATGACAGTGTATCGGATCCAGGATATGATGTTGAGAAGCCTTTGTTGTCCTAACATCGTAATATTTTTTTAATTTTTTGTATAGTTTCCACAAATCGCGTATGAAGTTGAAGCAATACCTAGAACAAGTGATTGAGCTTGATATGGAAAAAGTCCTCCATTTCACGTATACAGCCTTAAGCATCATATCATTTTTTTATTTTTTTAAAGCACAATTAAGCCATTAAGATAAATGCCAAACCTAACAATGTGAAGAATTCTTATCTCCAAAAAAGTGATCGAATTCACAACAATGTAATTGTAGCTAACAATTTTTGATTGTGATAATTCATTGCTCGAAATCACAACATAATTAAGTACTGAGAAATCCGAGAGCAATAGAATCGAAGCCCTAGACTGCAAGAAATAATCCCAGCTAAATTGGCAAAAACGCATGGAAACATTGAGAAGAAAGCGAGAGCTCTCGGTGCAAGTAAAGAAGAAATGGATTGTGACGGCAAAAGATAACGAGATTCACACACGAAATTGGAGACAAAACACGAATGAAAGAGGGGATCAAGGGTTTACCGGTGCAGGAGATTCCGGAGGGGATCGCCACCGAGAACGACGCCGCAAGCGCCCGGCGTCTTAGTTGTTCCGAGTTCTGACCCGAGAAGAGCTCCCTCCTTTTTTATTTGCATAAAAGACCCTCTGCTTTTAATATCAGGAAAAGACATACTGTCTTTTGGGAAAATTTCACGAAAGAGGGAATTTTGCGGATATACCGCAGAAAGTAATTCTGCAATAAATGATCATGATCATCGAGATTAACATAGTGTTAGTTTGGTTAATTGCAATGATCACATCGCTCGTTCACTTTTCAAATGGGCCTTTATGCTTTTGACTACATTATTAAGTACTAACAAGAATCTAAAATAGCATAAATCAGTCACAATCCCTAAACATATTTAAAACCTCTGCAAAACTAACATGATTATCTATAGCAAACAAAAAGCCCAACATAATAAGTAACGTAACAGATACAACTCCATCAATGGAGTGGGACGCTCAAACTGAGAGCAAGGAGATGGCAGTCAAGGCGTCGCCATTGGCAAGCTCAAGGGCAGTCCACCCATCATCAACCACCGCCCGTTGCGGATGAGCTCGACAGCCCGTTCCCGCCTCCGAACAAGAGTGCCATGGAACAAAGCATGCTCCAGCCGGAAGAGGAGCAGTGTCAGGGAGACCGCAAGGTCGGACCAGGGCAGGAGGATAGCAAAGGGGAGCTTGAGGACGAAGGAGCGGAGCAGAGGAGAGAAGAGCTGCCAGTTGATGTGGAAGCCAAGGAGGAGCTTGATGTTGACCAGGACCAGCATGTCTAGGGATTAGTTGCTTTATAATTATTGCATGGGAAGTCTGTTATCTCACCAAATTCCTCATTGGAGGAAGAGAAACCACGAGATCTACATCACTGCAAGGATGAGCTAAACCAGTTGCATATGAACCAAATATATTTGTCCTAGAACAAGGCCGCAGGACTTGGAAGAGACCCTGTGACTCTCTTTACAGCCCAATTACTATATCGTTCCAATCCTAGCTCAAAGGCGCAGAAGTGGCAGGAATCCTAAGGAGTCCATTTTCCCTATCCACTGTCGCCCCTGCCTCTGCCTCTACCCGTAGAGTTGCCAAAGGTCAAGCTGTCAGAACTGGTCCTTTCCATTGTTATTAGGCTATTTTTGTTTTGTTTTGAGAGCTCATTTTTTTTCTTATCCTTATTTTTTAATAAATAAATAAATAAATTCTTATTTATATTTTTGTTTTTTACTTTTACTAAATTGATATTAATGATTTTCTTCTTTTGTTCGATGCACCTTGAGTGCTTTATTTTCCTACAAGCTTCGAGCTTTGATGAATGCGAGATGTCAGTGATGCTTGTCCATGAAAGTAATGCGAAATCATTGCTTTGCTATCACTCTCCTTTTGGCTTACTCTTTCGTGCGCTCTAGTTAGATAATACCATGTGCCGTTTTGCATTAATTGCTGTGGTAGGAACACACATCTCGATACTAATCGCAAGGCAAGCCAAGGGGCTGTTTGGTAACAGCTCGAATTAGACGAATTGGCCGAATTGGGGGAATTGGAGATTCAATTCCCCCAATTCGGTTGTTTGATAACCAAATGAAAATCCGAAATTTGGTGAATTCTCAATTCTCACAATTCCCAATTCCGGATTTGAATTCGGGATCAGAAGAGACTGAATTCGCAATTCCGGATCCGAATTGAGTGGGCCTCACCACTAACCGAAACCCTATTTCACCCGCGTAAATACCAGCCGAATTCGGAATTCAGCCGGTGAATTCCTGTCACCCGCGGGCTCGGCGGTCCGAGCCCAACCGCCATCGTCCCCGAGCTCGAGCCCGACCGCCGTCGTCCCCGAGCCTGAGCGATGGTCCGTCCCCGAGCCTCGACGCCCGTCGTCCCCGAGCCCCGACACCCGTCGTCCCCGAGCCCGAGAGCCCGTCGTCCCCGACGCCCGACGCCCGTCGTCCCCGAGCCCGAGAGCCATCGTCCCCGAGCTCGAGCCCGAGTTGCCGATGATGACGCATGGGCCGAGATCGTGGCTAGAATGTGCCAGACGATGAACTCCGACCACCGGAGAAGGAGATGGGAAGGAAGCTCGAAGCAGGATAGCTCCTTTGGCCAAGTTCGTGGCAAACGACGGCCTCCAAGCAGCAAAGCTCATGGGCTGGAGATAGCTTTCGACGACTGGCTTTGAGCGCTGGAGAAGGAGATTGTTTTTAAAAAATAAAAAAATTTATTTCAATAAATTTTTTTTTTATGTAATAAAATAATAAAAAATTTAGTTTGATATCTAGATATTATATTAGCTTTAGTTCTTATCTATCAGCAAACGAGCAGTAAAAGTTACAGGTTGAATTAACTGAGGTATCGAAAGTGATGAAGTGGCATTTCTCTTGTCGAGAATAGTATTTTTATACTTGATTTTTGTATTTTTAACGAAAAGAAAAGAAACGTTTAATAACGCTAAAAGAACACGATTAGATCATGCTTAGTAAAATTGAGATAGTTTATGATTAAAAATATTTTATTGATTTAATATTGTTTAAATCAATTATTTTTTAAAAAATAGATATTATTAATATGTAATTCTAATATTATTTATTTTTAAAACCTCAAAAATATGTCTAATTATTTTATTAATTCAATATATATATTTATTTTAAAATTAAATATAGAAAATATTAAAAAATGAGGGTAATCTCACCCATTAAGAATTGGGTGATCATATTTCCAATTCCAAATCCAACCAAAAACCGGAATTGAGGGAATTGGCGGAATTCGTTGATTTCAATTTACATTCTAAACAACCGAATTCATAGAATTGACTGAATTGACAATTCCTTTTCTTTACTCAAAAAATACATCCAAACACCGAAATTATCAAATTCGGCCAATTCCCTCAATTCCCCGTAATTGACCGAATTGACAATTCCATCAATTCCGAAACCCGGGATTATCCAAACGGCCCCCAAGCTTAATCCTGATTGTTGGTCATTAATTGTTGGGTGCCGTCTTCGGTGCTAATCACAAGGCTGATTAGTTTGAATCCTAGACATTGGCTCTCCATATTAAATGGGGAGTTGGTGAGGAGCCGTCTTTTCTTCTCTACATTGCATTGCTCTTAGAATCAGATTGATTCCAACTTGCTGCTTCTTCTCCTATTTCTTTGCCAATAACTTGCTACTTTTGTTTGCTTCCTTCATTTTCTATCGTGCACTGTCCTCATAATGTCAAGTAAGCCTTCTTCTTTAGCTTTATGTTTCGCTTCTGATGCTTATACAAAGATTTCATCTTCATTTTTAGGGTTTTTTGCATTTTTGGCTATTGCACGATGTGTTCTTCTTTTTGTTCTTCTTCTTTTTTCATTTGGAATCAAGCTCCGATTTTTTTAGTAGAGTTAGGGTCGTAGTTTTTCTTTTCTGATAATTGTCCTCCCATTTCTAGATTTATTAGGCAATACTTCCGGTAGAAACTCAGGCCCATCTCCCTCAGATTTTAACGAGGGGAATCATTCTATCCCTTTTAGTTGAGGTGCAAAGTTGGGGTTCGAAAAGTGGGTTTGACTGTTGGGATTCACAGCGGAAGCTTTACGAATTATTTTATTTTCAAATAACACAAGAAATGAAAAGTACTAAAAATAAAAGAAAATAAAAAAATAAAACACAACGATATACGTAGTTTATCCAAAATCGGGTTACGTCCATGGGGGGAGCAAGAGATCTACTATCAAAAGACTTTACAAGAGTCTACGAAAAAGACTACACTCTTTTTTACTCAACTAAACTCTTTCACCAAGTCTTGACAATGTCTATGCCTTTAGATAGAATTTTCAAGAGAACATTACAAGAGAGCACCAAGAAATACTAGAAAGACCCACACACGAGAGCCGACACTCTCTCTCTTTCTCTTCTCTCTATTCTCTCTATTTTTTCTCTCTATTTCTCTCTAGTTCAACCTACGACACTATCCCACTAAATCCTATGTATTACTAGAATATTTATAAGCCCTTATTGAGTCTGAGTTTTATTCTAATCATAACTCCTAATATTACAAATCAATCATAAGTCTTAATCCAACTTTGGATTCCTACTTTAACTTAAACTCTAATCCGAGTTCGAGATACTCAAAACTCAACAATCCCCACCTTGACTTGAACTCGGGCGTGCCACCATCACAAACCTTCAGCAATCATCTCTCATCCAGCCCCTCCTCTTGGGCTACTACCTTATTCAACTAATCGCTAGCCAACTTTTCTCCTCCTACTCTTCTCCGTCGTCGTGGCGTTGCTCAACTCTGATATGTAGCCACCATCACATCACCTTTTGGTCGTTGCGCCATCTACAAGCGACTCTCCGTCGCTGTTGCACAACCTTAGCCATCTCACAACCTCTTTATGTCCCCCTCTTTGTTGTAGGACCAGCCCCAATTACAGCTGTATTGCTTTTCAGTTCACAGACCTGAGCTCTGCCTTCTGCACATGCATGCGTTCTATTCCCGCACTCGCTGGCCTTCACCTCCTAGCTACTTGGCCATATTGAGCTCTAGTTGAGACGCGTTGTTGCACCTCATCAAAGGCCACCTGCCACTGATCTGAGCCTCAGTTGTCATTGACTGGGAACCCTATATGGCCCTTCATCGGCCTCTCCTGCTCCGGCCAACCCATGCCCAGCTTGATCCTTTGTCAGCCTGTGCTTGCGCTCTCCCTCCCGCGAGTGTCCTGACCTATTCTTATGCCTCACCTGACCTTCATCTTCTTCTACCATAAGACAAAATTTATCTTGCCGTCAAATTTTTTCACCTCAAATAAGAAATTTACCATCTTGGTTGTTTGTTCTTAAACTCTAATCCCAATTTTTGGGATTCGCAGCGAAAACTTCATGAATCACCTTATATTCAAATAACACAAGAAATGAGAAGTAATGCAAGATAAAAGAAAATAACAAGATAAGACACAATGATATACGTGGTTCACCTAAAATCAGGTTACGTCTATGAGGGGAGCGAGTGATTCACTATCAAAAGGCTTTACAAGAGTCTACATAAAATATTGTACTCTTTCTTACTCGACTAAATTCTTTCACCAAGCCTTGACAATGCCTACATCTTCAGAGAGAATATTCAAGAAAATACCATAAAGAACCACCACGAGAGAGTACCGAGAAGCACTAGAAAGACTTGCACACGAGAGCCGACACACACCCTCTCTTTCTCTTTTCTCTATTCTCTCTATTCCTTTCTCTTTTTTTCTCTCTAGTTCAACCTCAGTACTACCCCACTAAATCCTATATATTACTAGAATATTTATAGGCCCCTATTGAGTATGAGTTTTATTCTAATTATAACTCATAATATTACAAATCAATCATAAGTCTAAATCAAATTTTGGATTCCTACTTTAACTCAAACTCTAATTTGAGTTTGAGACACCAAAAACTCAACACATGATGAACCATCCTCTAACTCAGTGTAGGAGTTTGAACCTCCCCAGGTATAACCCCTTGTGCGTCACTCTCCTTTTTATGTTCACATTTGGCTGACGCAACAAACAAGGTTCGAGAAGATGATCGATCGCCTTGTCTCCGAGTTTGGTTTTATGAGAATCTTAAGATAGCTAACTTCCTTAAAGTCTCTAGCATAGTAGAGGCACCACAAGATTTTCCCTTCTACTATGATGTCTTCTGGATCTAATTTGAGGTTAGACTCTTTCTTCTCTTTTCTCCATTCCTTTAAAATTTCTTCTGGATTACAAGCTACTCTTAGAGTTGTAACGCCTAACATGATGCCAACAATGCCTAGCTTTGGGTGTTTTTCGCGGCCAATAGGGCAACTAAAACCTTAGATAAGCAATCCCAAACTAATCCAATTGGCCAGATCTCACAATTCAAGCTCTAAAATGATGTTGTAATTTTACTACATCCCAATCGGCTTTTTTGTACTTTCAAACATTCTAGAATTGCATTTTCGAGAAAAATAGTTCTTTAATTTTCAAAATCGAACTTAATCAAGATTTTACAAATGTCAAGAACCTATTTATAAAAATATATTTTTTGAGGATTTGTTAGTATAAGTACCATTCTCCAATTGACTTTCTCGTGTGCTTTTAAATGTTTTGGATTTGCATTTTTTAAAGAAAGTGGTGTTTTAATTTTTAAAATCAAGCTTGATCGTGATTTTACAAATTTCAGAAACCATTCATAAAATTACACCTTTTGAGAATTTATTTGCAAAATCTACATTATTTGCTACAAATATCTTGGATGCAATGTTTTAAAATCATCCAATGCAAAATTATGTTAAAATAGATTTATTTATAAAAAAAATAATTTTTGGAAGTTGATTTACAAGATTATATTACATTTAAAAATTTAAACGTTTGTGCAAAAAATGCACTAGGAAAAATGAGCTAGAATCCATGAAAACTCAAGTTGAAAATGGACTAAAAGCGGGCCAAAATGGACTAAAAATTCAAAATTTTAAAATCTGAAATTTTTAAATTTTTTTGAAATTCCCAAATGCACCATTTTGGGGGGCTAGCTAGATAGCACCCTCTCTTTTTGGGGCACCAGCAAGTTGGCACCTCCCCTTTGGTAATATTTTATTTGGTGAAATTTTTCACTGAAATTCTTTCATCCAAAAATTCTTCAAATTTCATAAGAATTATTTCACCTTTTGATCTAAATTTTCTTTAGTTTTGATCAATGACATGACACAATCTTCACTGTCTGATTCTTATGCCATAATCTGTCGAAAAATCACCCGAGTTTGACACTCGAGATGTCTCCTAATTAGCTATTTTCTCACCTTATAAAAATTGCCCAATTTTAAATTAAAGATCATTATTTTAGTGGCAAAACTTCGGCATTCCATGGCAATTATGAAAACTTTGTTAAAATCCTGAGTCAAATTTCTCATCAATGTCAAAGTTCTAATCGAAGAATTGGACATTCAGTCACAATTATTCTTTTGGCAAAATAAGCTATATTTTTCAACTCTCTTTTCTATTTTTCTAATTTTTTTATTATATTTAATGCACTTAAATTAGAACTTTAGTTTCATGATATTCCATTGTATTTTAAATTTGATTCTTGAATATCTAAAGAAGGTAGGCGGGACCTTCGGACCCTCCCTCGTTGAGGTAGCAGATAAGATTTTTGTTTTATTTTTTTGATATTCTCATTTACTCACATGAATTGGATGCTATACTTAAAAAACTCACGAACTTCCTTTCTCTTTATTTTTCATTTGTAGGTAAACTTGAAGGTAAAATTGCTAGGGTAAGTATATCTTGCGCCCAGTAAGGGACCTCCAACAACCTTCCAGAGGGTCTCACATGCTTTGTAGACTCAACATGTAAACCATTGAGACATGTGCAAATACAAAAGGGGAGTTAAGCTAAACCAAGTTTAAAAATTGGTTCACTACACAACTTGAAACCAAAACCAATCAAAGAGACCTATATGCCTCAATAAATATTTTCAAGACAACTTATAGACTATGCCGAATCAGGAACCATGAAGGAAAATGGTGTGTCGGACGATTGTTGTTTGAAAATCCCACTTCAATTCCTGGTTGGAAGGATCACCATATAAATCTTTTGCTCTAATAAGTTGCAACTACCTCCAAGGTAGGAGCGCCCTTCGACTATGGCAAGTGCCCAAAGCTCTATGGGCATGAGGCTGAAACCTTAGAATATTGGATAGGGTCAGCCATAGAAAAGGAGAGGAACACTGTGGAGTTTCAGAGAGTGCTTGCACATGTATGGACTAAGTGTGTCTTGGGGCTCCAATGGGTAACAAATTCCCGAGCTACCAATCTTGTGTGTTCTTTCTGCAGGAGGAGTTAAGGCTCAGTTCCTTAAACCCATCCTAGAGAATAAATTCCCTCATTTGGTTGCCCCCAAGTGCATAACAGGCAAAGGAAGCTTTGCTCACTCTCCCATTGCTAAAAGGATGTGGTCTTCAACTCTTGACTAGGAGGAAAAGGCCACTCAATGCTCTCCTCACTGGCTAAATAGGAGAAAAGGGAAGAAGCATATGACAACCTTCACCTTGAATGTTGCTGACCAAGGTGAAGCTCTTGTGATTATCCTAGTTTCGAAGCCTACTTTGAAATCTACTTCAATTGTACAACCCTCTTTTGCAACTGTGGAAAGGCATACTATGTCTACTAGGGACCGTCTTTTTCCAAGGCCGAATGATTGCCCTGGATGACATTCATCTGGTGCATGTGCCCCCCATGAACTATTTTATGCTTCAGACCAGTGAGTTCATTACCCTAGAGATGAACAATGGGCTTTTGAGGGTGGGTGATCGTTACCCTTATTTCCTTCTTTTCCACTTCCTTTCTTTTAATATTTTCACTAGGCCACTACAGCTCACCATAGTCACCAAGGAAGCCCTCAGCCAATTAGGAGTTGCTGAAGACTTTGTCAAGAAGGCCCAGGTCATAATTACTTTGGGACTCAAAAGGTGAGCAAGCTCGAAGAGGAACTTGAACTAGTAAAGAAAAAGGCCTCTGATGCAAACCAAAAGGTTGAGAAGGTTGAGAAAGAGGCTAAGCTCTCTAGGAGTTGGGTTGTGGCATTTGAGGTGAAGATCAAGGAGGCAGAGGAGGCCCATGACTAGGCAGAGAGGGCTCAAGACCAAGCCCTAGACAAATTTGATGCTATTCGTAAGGAGGCAGTGGAGGAGTTCAAGTGGTCAGACGAGTTCCAGGATGAATTTGCCAACCAGAGTGTTAACAATTTCTTTGATTACTATTTATATTATAGGTATGGCATCCTTGATGAATTGAAGAGGTTCGACTTTGATTCTTTTAGGGACTTGTTTCTTTGGTTCATCGACCTTGAGTTGTTGGAGGTGCATCATCCTTGCTACCACTCTGATGACAGTAGTCTTCCTCAATTTCCTTCAATCCTCTTAGCCCTAAGGATAAGCCTTCCAGGTTCGGGGTATTAGCTTCACCCAAGGCTAAGGAGGTTAGTCCTTCAGTAAGTGCAATTTAGCCAGGTGAGGACACCTGAGTTCTCAAAGAGCTTGCTTGCTAGGCCAATTTTGTACTCCTTAGCTTCTTGAACTTTTGATGTAATGTGAATTTTTCTCTCCTTATCACTTTTAATTAAAGCTTCTATTTCCTACAATATGATTGTTTTATCTTGAATGTAATTGGAAAGAGAAGACTTTAATCATATCTTTCTCATTTGGGATGGCTAATTGGGCCATTTAATTGGAGGACTTCGCCTTAGAGTGATTCTCACGTCCCAGTTATGTTATGGGAGGTGATCTTCTCGACCGAGTTTGAGGCTTATGACTTTTCATTAAAAGGAAATGGTTGCCTATAGTCTTCATCTTCAGTCATAGCCTCACGCTCTTTCATCTAGTTGTGAGCTCTGGCTAGCATCGACACTTGGGTGCTTTCTCGACCAAGTGTTGAGCTTGTGACTAGGCTTCAAGGATCAAGCACAAGACTTGAATCTAGGCTTCATTCCTTGGTCAAGAGTTGACCTTGTAATTGAGCTTTATTTCTCAATCAAGAGCTAATCTTGTAATCCAGTTTTGGGGTTAATTGCAAAAGCTTGTAATCATTTTTTGATCAAGTACGAGACTTGTAACCGACCTTCATTCCTCAATCAATAGCTAATCTTGTAATTAGGTTTTGGGGGTCAAGCACAAGAGCTTGTAACTCTTCCCTTAATCAAGAATAAATTTTGTAACTAAGACTTCATTCCTCAATCAAGAGTTTCTCTTATAACCGAGCTTCGAGGGTCAAATGTGAGAACTTGTAACCATTCCTAGATCATATGGAATTTGTAACCAGACTTTAGTCAAGAGCAAATCTTGGAATTGGCCTTCATCCCTTGGTTAAGAGTGGATCTTGTGATAGGACTTCACGAGTCAAGCATGAGAACTTGTAACCTTTTCTCAATCAAGAGTGGATCTTATAATCAGGACTTTGGTCAAGAGCAAACCTTGGAATCAGCCTTAATTCTTTGATCAAGCACGAGAATTTATAACCTTTCTTCGATCAAGAATGGATCTTGTAACCAAAATTTTGGTCAAGAATGGACCTTGGAATTGATCTTCATTCCTCAATAAAAAGTTGATCTTTTAACCAGACTTGGGAGTCAATCGCAAAAGCTTGTAACCTCTCCTCGCTCAAAAATGGATCTTATAACCGGTACTTTGGTCAATAGAGGATTTTAGAACTGGCCTTCATTTCTCGATCAAGAGTGAATCTTGTAACTAGGTTTCAAAGGTCAAAATTTGAGGGCTTGTAACCATTCTTTGGTTAAAAGCTAATATTATAATTGAGACTTTGACCAAGAGCGGGTCTCAGAACATGCCTTTATTCCTTAGTTAGGGACAGATCTTGTAAGTGGACTTCGAGGTTCAAGCATGAGAGTTTGTAATCTTTCCTTGATCAAGAGCGAGACTTGTGACCAAATTTCAGGAGCCACACTTTTTTCGATGACAAAAATATGGCCAATTATTTTTATTGATAAAACTTTTATAAATTACTTACATGTCATGTTTGGAGCAATGCTTTGCTATTTAAATGTTCAAACTTGTAAGTCCTCACTTAACATTGACAGACAATGTGGTATGGTCCTTCCCAATTTGGTGCTAGCTTTCCAATGGCTTGATTGATGATGTCAATTCATCTAAGCACCAAATTGCCCTGTGTAAATGATCACCTAAGTATTCCCTCAGCTTGAGCACAAGCTATTCATTGCTGGTAGGAGGCAAATCATTGACAAGCTTGGTCATGCACCTCGAGAAGAAGGTCCTTCTCAATTCTCATGCTCTCTTCATTTACTTCAGGGTCATAGTCTTGCACTCGGGGAATATAGGCTGATCTAAACTATTATTACAGCTTTAATTTCATAAATGAGTCTGAAAGGCGTCTCTCTAATTATTGCTCTAATTATTGTCCACGGAGTTGTCCTATACATTCATGGTATACTAGATAGTTGATCGACCCAGTAACCTTTGTCTCCTATGATATACCTCTTCAATCCCTACATAATAGTTCAGTTAGTTACTTTGGCTAACCGTTTGCTTGTGGGTAAGTGAGTGAAGTGAATTTTTGATTGATGTGTAAATCTTTACAAAATTCTCAAATTTTTGAACCGTAAAATTACTTTCCATCATTAATTACCAACATTCTTGGTATTCCAAAGTAGCAAACCACTCCTTGCCCAAAAACTCCTTCATCTTTTATTCAATAATGGTTGCCAGAGGCTCAACTCCTACTAATTTGGTCAAGTAGTTAATTGCGACTATCAAAAACCTTTACTACCCAAAAGCTAGGGAAAAGGCCTATAATGTCCATTATCTATTGATTCAATGACCATGGAGAGTGAATTTGTTGCAGCTTGATGGCAAACTGGTGATGCAGAGGTGCATGCATTTGGTATTGCTCACAATGAGAGGTATACTCCAGTGCTTCCTTAGTCATATTCAATAAGTAGAAATCTTGTCAAAGTACTTTGTGTGCCAAGGTTCATCCTCTTGTATGACTGTTGCAAATCCTCTCATGGACTTTCTTGAGAGTATACTCTGCTTCTAATAGGGTGAGCCACCTCAAAAGCAGTCAAGTAAACGAGCATTTATACAGCTCATCTCCCAGAATGATAAAATTAGGGGACAAGCCTTTTAACCTTCAGCACTTCTCCTTCATCATCGGATAGTTACTCCAAGAATGCGTCCTTCTAGCTTGGCTTATGTTCTACTAAAGCCTTCTTTTTCATTCACATTCAAAAGGAAGCAATACTATAATAAGAAAGATAGATCTTTATTAAAGACTACAAAAGAGAGAAACCCCACTACATAGAAAGTTCAAAGACAAGGAATCCCAAAATTTGCCTAATAGACAAAGGTATCTGATGACTTAGGCAACATTGTAAAGCTGGGTAGGACTTGCTAGGGGCATAGGCTATTCACCTTTTGATGAAGCACCAACAACGGGTGAGGAAGCACCTTGAGCTTAGAAAATTGGTCGCAGGGCTGGGAGGGTCAAGTGAACATTGAGAGAAGTTGCAAGAGTCAGAATAATAGAAACCATGACACTCCTCAAGCAAGTTGGGGTCAATCACCCTTAGAGGCAACTCTTGAAATAGGTCAAACCCAGGCCTCTTTAACCCTCCAAGGATGTCACACCTAGAGCACAAGTAGACATCGGATAGTCCATTTGTAGTCTAGTTGGTGAGATCATCCTTGTACTCTTCTGATATTTTAAACTTTGTCACTACTTTCCTCCTAGCAATATTTATCTCATATAGAGCTCAATCACAAACCTCCTCTTCCTCCTTCATATTTACCTCAAAAGGCCAAAGCTTGGCCCTCAGCAAGCTTGGCTTTCTTTTCAACACCTTGAGATGCCTTATGAGCATCCTTAGCCTCTTGCTTGGCATTTGAGGCCTCCTTTCTAGTCGTCTCCCACTAGTCCTTGACCTTTGAGAGCTCTTCTTCAATCTTAGCCAACCTCTAATTTCTATAGTCGATCATGACCTAGGTCTTCTTTATGTACTCCAAGGAAGATACCAATCTTTTAAGAATGTCCTTGGTGGTTATAGAAATCTATAGTGGATAAACATTAACATCATAATAAAGGGGAAAAAAAAGTAATGTAAAGAAGAGAAGGGCAACAATCATCTCACCCTTATGAGATCTCTGTTTAGCTCAGTTGTCATAAATTTCCTGGATTGGAGCCTGAAGTAGCTCTTGGGAGGCACACCCACCATAAACTTTTTGGATTGGGTGCATGTCCTTTGAGTTGATAATTCAAGCTATGGAAGGAGATGACACACCAATGGAAGTAGCACCTTTGTCCTTGAGTGAAGAAGAAATGGAGGCCTCTAGAGAGGATTCTAGGGATGCGGTGATCCTAGGTGTCCTAGCTTGAGCCATAGTGATCAACACGAGAGTGACAATGTACCTTTTCCCTTTCCTCCCCTTCGGCTGACTTGGAGGATATTGGGCAGCCTTACCCTTGTGCTCCAAAGTAGAAGGTTGTGCTTTTTTAGTAGAATGGGAATTGAAAGATCTCCCCTCACCTGTCACTTCTTGGAAGCTGTCAGTTGAGAAAATTTATTCCCTAAAGCGGGATTGATGCGCCATGCATCACTTTTCTCTGCGAAAGAGCAACAAATATTAGAAGATAGGTGCCAAAAAAGGACAAGATAGATAACTCGGTGGTGTATCACCCATTGAGCTTCCGAGCTACACTAAACCCATAGATTCATAGGTATTCTTTTGAGCTCCACTGAGGAGCATTCCTTTCACCCTTAACAATGGACCCAACCCAACGAGCCAGAGTATCAGCCTTGAGCCCATAAAACTTGGGCCTCTTGTCACACTTAGAAGGTGTCCCTCACTTGAGAGGTAGCCCCAGGTCAACAAAATACAAGATCTAGATGTGGTGCTCTTTCCAATTGTAAATGGATGTGGGTTTGCCCTAGAACAACCATCGACCTTTTTGAGGGGGCACGTACTAGTTCCTCTCATGATCTCTTATTAGGTATAATTTATAAGCTCTCTCAAATACATTCGCTAAAGGAGTCACCCTATGAGCCATGAAGAACATCCAAAATATAGTGATGATTATCATATGACCACTTCTAAAGGTAGCTTGTAATGCCCAAGGAAATCTCAGAGAAACAGGAAAAAGGAGAATTGGATTTCATTGGGAAAGTGAGTGATCTCTAGGTGAATTGTAAAATCAAATTCAAAGATAAGATGACTAATGTGCTTCTCAGACATTGTGCACTCGATCAGCCAAGCTCAAACGCATGAAGGAGGGTTGCACACTGGGGGCCATACCCTAGGAGATTTGAATTCTTAAGTCTAATTAGAAGGAAGCTCGTCATTACCACTCATGTATTGGCACCTTGGTCGATGGAATAGAGTGGCCTCTTTCATTCACATTCAAACCCAAGATACGTGAGCTTGAGCTCCCACTAGAAGCAGCATTCACTAAACCTAAAAATAGGAGTACTATCATAAAAAAGAAGGAGCTACAATTATAACTAAACTAAGAGAAGCTTGAGCTTAATGCTAAACCAAAAAAGAGGCAAAATTGGGAGAAAAGCGCATTACATAAATGCAAAATGAAAAGATCCTTAAGACAAACCCAAAATCTCGAGGAGACATTAGAATTAGATCCACTCAACATCCTAAAGGAAGATGGAGTCTCTTGTGAGAAAGATGAGAAGAAGGGGCAAGAATCGCAAATCAAAGTCGACCAATCTTTGAAGGCTTCGCAAAGTGGAGAAGAACGAAAAGTCCCTCACCAACTTTCTCCTTATGAAGAGAGACCAATGGTCAGGATCAAGCTTGAATTACCTCATGATTGATGCTAAAGATGTGTGCCACTATAGCAAGATTAAATATTGATGACGTGTCATTATCTGGTCGAAGCACAAAGATCAAGGAGGAAGAAAGAAAAATGATGGCATGATAATGATCTCACCCCGCCCTCGAGGATAGGCATCGTTGATGCCTCACATTCATCATGGAGTGGAGCTCGAGAGGGGCATGGCGTGCGAGTGTTAATGCTCGAGGCATATCAGACAATGAAGTAATTATTACAAATGGTTCAACAAAAGCAAAGGCAAGAAGGTAAGTGAAAAGTAAATTCATTGATAATAGGATAATTATAAGGAGAAGGAGATTAGCTCTCAAAGCAAAATAAAGCAAAGAAAAAAGCCCTTTAGGGTTGTGGTAATCATCCCCAATAACTCGCTTTCTAGTGGCCTATGAACTTTCACTTGCTTGTAAACTCCAAGCATTTGAGCCTTGAGCATGACACGCATGAGCAGAAGCAGAGGTGGGAGAGACCCTAGGAGCAAAGACAAAGGTAGATGCAGGAGTGATGATAATAAGCAGGAAAGATTTTCAGAAAATCTCCACTACCTCAGCACTGAAGAAGTAGGCCTATAACTGTCACCTAACCTTATTCTTGTCAATCTCCTAGAGGAAGAGCTAACACTGATCGAACATTTGATCATAAATATTGTTAATCACCTTGGGTCTATAGTAGGTGAACCCCTCCAAGAATGAGGTAAACCTAGCCTCAGCCAAGAGCAGTTGTGCCTCAAGGACCCCACTTTTTTGTGCATGCTCCAACAGGACTCGAAACTTTGTCACTAAAGCAAAATTGCTCCACAGCCTGGGTTGCCCACAGCTCGACATGGGCATGGCTTTGTTTGCTCGAGGGGACCCTTCTCACTCATTCTAGGCATAGGTCTGAAGAAAGGCCTCTTGTAACCAACTTAGAGTCGGCTACAAGAGATGAAGAGCTTCAATTGAAGCTCCTCCACCATTTGCTGGGTGTGGTCAAACTCGTACAATAAGTTGTAACGAGATGACTCTACCTAAGAAGTCTCCTCGTGGAGGTTCGAAGGTGCCAGAACATGTTCAAGACAATGTTGCTAAGCTACAACAAATCAGGAAAGATGTTAGTCCAGCACCACAATGCAATAAACAAAAGATGAGCTATGGCACTTTCTTGTGGAACTTGGCAAAAAGAGTAGCAAGTCACATCGGGTAGCTCCTGCAAAGGAGGAACATCCACCTCTGAACTGAACAATTCCAGAGTGTGAAGGGCTCTCTCATGAAGGGGAAAGAACTCCTTAGGCTCTGCACGAAATCCTATAAATCCATGCATCATTTGAAAAGGCAAAGCCATAATGCTAACTTAGTCCACAAAATTTGAGAAAGAAAGTCTGGCCATAGAAAGAAGAAGGTAGGTGAGAAAACACCTCCAAAGTTGCTCTTTATATAGCCATGAATTGATGACTCAAAAGATGGCGACTGCTTGCCAATGAAGAGACATACCTCAGGAAGCCAATAGGCGTGAACAGGATAAAAAAAAAAAGTTAAGGTGCAATAATGACCTTGAAACCATTAAATGAAAAGTTACAGAAGATTAAATGCTTTAAATTCCAAGAAACAAAGGTCACCTAGAGAAGGTAACCATCGAAAGCATCTTCAATGTGCAAGCCCTTAGTCAATCAAAAAGCAACTTGAATCGAAACTACAACTTGTTAATCTCAGCATTCTCTTCCACAGCTTTGCCAAATAAGACCTAAAAGGACTAAGTTACATAGCCCGACAAGTGGATAAGGCTTAGAGCCATCGAGCTCTACAACTCATCATCTTGGCTAAGCCAAACCCACAACACCTAAGTTGTGCTACCTCAGAATTTCACACACATCTCCAGTCCACATGAGCTCTTGGGCCCCGTTTGGTTCCAACTCAAGCCTAGGATTAGTAAATCGGACTGACCGGGCTATCTTTTAAATACCTAAAATTTGACCAGACTAATATTATTTAATTTAATTTAATTATAAATAAGAAATGACTAAAATGCCCTCATCTTCCCCGGCCAGCTCCGCGCGCGAGCTCGCCCGGCCAGCTCCCCATGCGAGCTCGGGGCCGGAGCTCACCCGGCAAGCTTGCCACCCAAGCTAGCCCGGCGAGCTCCCTGAGCAAGCTCGCTGCCCGAGCTGCCCGACGAGTTCGCCAGTGCACCGAATCTCGTCGGAGAAGACAAAGTCGGCGGCGACGAGGATGGCTACTGAGGGCAAATTTGTCCAGAAAAAATTTAAAACACCCGCTAGCCAGATCAATAACCAAATAAGATTTACTTGACCGCATTATTATTTTACATTTTATCCCTTCCTTTGACCTTGACCTTGACCCGGAACCAAACGGGCCATTATAGCCCACAACTTTTTTTTTATTCCACCTCCCACTCCATCTCCCACTACACGACCAAATTCGTCAAGTCACAATACAGGACACCAAAAAAATTTTCTAAAATACTATTGGCTAACTCACACACCAACTATAGTAGAATTACCCTCAGAGGCAAGATCAAGTTATTCCAAAACTCTATAAAACATTGTCTAGGCATTGATGTAAGCAATCTCTTTTCAGATCTTCTTCTTCTTCTATATCTCATTTTTCTTAGAGCTTCCATAGAAAGAGAGATAGAGAGAGGGAGGGGGATACTTACTTGAGCATCAGAGTATCTTCCCCAACCATTGCTAGGTGAGTAGGTTTCCTGTCTTTGTGTAGATTGGTATCAGCTAGAGAGGAGCGAAAGAGCTCAACTGCTTGACCAAAACTAGATTGATGCAACAAAAACCAACTTGGTGTGGATGGGGCCCAAAACAAGTTGCCGAACTCTGGGAAAGACTTATGGTCAGACCTTACCTTGGAAGCTAAAGCTGATCGATAATGTTGTTTTTTTTCTCGATAAAGTTTCCCTATGGAATGGCCTAGATACCCCCCTTCTAATAGGGGTGTCCACAAGTTTGGTGATTTTGATTTTCGGATAATTCCTTAGAGTGTTGATTATTAGGCACATGCCAAAAACTCTACAAAGCTCATTTGGGGCACTTTGCATCATCTACCATTCCATGCTAGGTCTAGAAGTGCTCTTGCAAGTTGTTTCTGGCATTTTGGATATTTTATTGATATAGGTCGCATACACTGGAAAGCTGTTGAAGAGGTTAATTATGTTCGTGCCTTTATTGCTAAGCGCCGATATATTCCTCTTAAATAACAAGAGTTCCGAATATGTTACTCAAATTAAGTCTTTGAGGACTATTTGATTCAGGACTAAAAACCGAGAACAATTTCATTTTGAAATAGTGCCTGTAATTCAATTCTAGTTCAAATCAAAATTATCTAATTTGACTAAAAAATAAGAACATGTCAAATAAAAAATACAACAAATTTACATTTTCTTGAGATCACATTTCCCATAACTTGCCTTTGAATTCTACCAAAGGCATATTTGGTTAGTAGAAAATGAGTAGAAGTGATTAAAAGTAAAACACTTTTATCCATTTCTATTATTTAATTATACAAAAGTGACTTGTCAAAAATCAATCTATTTTATATCACTTCAAGACTAGAAGTGAAAAATAAATTAGAATTTACTTCCATATTTTTTATTTCAAGTAATTTATGAAAGTAAATCTAATGATATTTGGAGTTATAATAATATTAATAATTTCACATACTATAATAATACTAATTTTAAAAAAAAAATTATTAATAAGAGATTTTAAATCAATAACACTTCACATATTAATATTTATATTTTCAAAATATACTTTCATCCAATTAAATGCTGAAAATAAAGCACTTTTATCTATTTCTAAAAGTACATTGAAAATAGGAGGAAGTGATTTTCTATAATCTCATTTAGTTTCAAACAATCAAGCAATTTCTAAACCTCTGGGTAGTAACACAGTTGAGTTGACCACCAAAATTCAAATGGTTCTTCAATTTCAAACTCCAAATTATTCCAAAGTAAGCCTTTGCCAGCTTCATCCCGCAAGCTTAAAAGCATTTGTCCGTATCATTTGTGTCTATTATGTAAAAACCGTAGATTAAGTCTAGAGGAGGATGACATACTCATAGAGTGACAGAGAAAATCCAAATGGATTTTTTGTGACCTTCCACTATTCATCATGTGTTTCTTATTTGCTCATAGTTGATCCAACAAGCAAGGATGAGAAGATTTAATGCGGAATGTGCTTAAGACAAGGGTATTACATGGCCTAGAAATATAGCATGTGTCAATTGTGCCATTTTGGATAACTTACAACTGGATTCTATCTTCGCCTAGTCTAAGAATTGGGTAATATAACAGTCACCCAAAAATTTTCGTTTTAAAACTCTGTGAGTGATTATTTACTCAAACTATGTACCCAGTCAACAATTCTGTAATTTGCTCATGCAAGCCAACTCAAGCCGAAGAAGTATCTTGCATGCCTAGATGATATCTCACATTGTCAAAATGGATGCCGTTATTGACGTGAAATATTGGAAACCACCTGTCACAAATGGAGTAGCCACAGATTAGCAGTGAAGAAAATACAAAGAAAATTTTTGAGTGATGCAACTACAAATACAGCATCTTTAACCTTAGTCCTCTTTCTCTGTTCGTGTAAATCCCACTTTGGGTAACAGAAGTCAAACTCAGATTTGTCAAAATGAAACCTTCAAGGGTTTTGCAAATGACAAAAGTTACCAGAGACATCCAAATATTAGCATTCAAGACAACCAGCAGATTTAATTTGCATGAATACATCTAATGCTCAAGCATTGAAATACATATAAAGGCAAAACATCTGCAAAAAAAAAAATCTGAAATAGAACGATCACATAGCAAATAAAAAGAAATGTCACAAGAATAATGAGATAAAATATAAATGTCACAGAAGAACAATGAAAGCCTACTTGGATGGACTTCAATAGTAATGATTATTAATGAACACCCATTCGAATGCCCTTACATAGTACCTGTTGCACTTCAAAGAAGCACTACTTAAAGGAAATCTTTTACAGAAAAAAGATAAAGAGTCTAAGATCGACAAAAGTTTTAATAGTCACTTTAGCATTTTACTTTCATGTTCATATATAAGGAGAGAACTCTGTTTGAATTGGTGTATCAACACTGAGATGTCACTTGACTTTCAAAACGAGATGCAAGTTTATGTAGGTCAAATGCCACGGCTAGGACACTAACAATTACACATCAAGGGACATGAGTGGCAGATAACATGAGTATACAACATTTTGATTTCATTAAAATATAACTCCTAAAGTTATCAATTGGAAATCCAAAGGAGTGATAGCATACACAATTAATAGGACTAAAATGACTTTTCTTCCACAGGACAGTGGAAAATGCTGATAGATGAACTCACCAATAGACTGCATATCCCATGAAATTAACCTGCCTTGAAAGAATTTTATCCAACGGGAAGCGGTCGAATACAGTAATACTTAATCCTCATAATCAAGCCAGAGAACCCACGAGTAAATAGATGAAACAAATTTATTCTTTCTAAAAAGAACTACTAATATAGGACAATTATATTCTTTTTATAATAAAATTAGATATCTAATCTAAGTTGAATTCCAATTTCAATTATGGTCCGACAGAATTGATATAGGTACAACCTGAAGGCCATCTCTCTTACGATATTCATCCAAATTCAGCAAATAACTATCCTTTGAAAAATTGAGATTAATTCCTATGATTTTTTTTACTATTTTAGTTAATTCGATATTTGTATTGGTCAAAATTAAAATTCATTTAGGAGTCCGAGTCAATAACAATACTAATCCAATAAGAAATATGATTTACATTTTTTTATTTAAGATATGTTAAATAAATTTCTTAATGGAGTTTAAATCTTATTTTTAGTCTATACTAAATAGAACTCTAAATTTATTAGAAGACTATATACAGCTTAAAATTGTAACATAAAAAAAAAATTCTATCGATAATATACTCTTTTTTTTTGTTTCCTTCCATCTTACTTGTGAATTTAACAATCTATTGTAGTGAGAAAACGATGATTTTTTCCCTATCTCTCGTGCTTTCCCCTCCCCTTCCCTCCTCCCCTTCATTGCATCAACTACTAATTAGATTGCATTGATATCATTATCAAGAAACAACAACATGAACTACTTCCATAGTCTGCAATATGTAGCTGCTAGAATACAGAATGCAATGAATCCAATTTATAATTAGATAACAACAGGTTCAACATAGAAGTGGTTCATCAAATTTTTCCTGAAGGGCTTCACCAATATAAAAAAAAGCATGGCTTATATGATAAAAGAATGTCAAAAAAAATTGAGGTAAAAAATAACGGTTTCCAAACACAAACCCATATTTTGAGGAATATGCAGACATATCCTTATTTTGTATTATCCAACATGTAAATATCCAAACCATGCTGTGAGGCTATAACAAAAATTAAATTTCATCAATCCACAAAATAGATTCTGGAGCAAAGGTCACGTCACACCAAGACATGGTGTATGACGGATAATTAATTCCATGATATGAAGGAACTACAGGACTTTCAATACAGGAGTTGAAAAACGCAACCCAATATCAGTCCATCAGACTCTAGCCAAGGAAATTCATGATCACTAAATGTAGGACCAAGTTGCAAAGAACAAAGTCGGCAAAAGCCCTTTCTGGTGGTAGATCCTGCAATTGATCAACAATGTGTTAAGACTGCAACTACAAGCATTGTATCAAAAGAATTACCAATAAATAACCTTGAACTCCTTGTTGTCTTTGTTGACTTGAATGCGAAGGCAAACTGCACATGTGTGAGTTCAAAACTCATAAAAATCCATCACAATAGGTGAATGAACATCATAGACAAGGAGATGGAGTTAAGAGCATCATTGCGCACCAGCAAGAATTGCCGTGCCTATGCAGGAGGGCACGCCAGACAGGAAAGAATTGAAAGGGAATGATCCGACAATACCCATGTAAACAACCTGAGGCAGCATTACAAGCATATTAGTATGTCTCATTATTCTCATTATAAACTGATTATAGTCGGCCTACAAGGAAAGCATTCTACAGCAATGTAGACGAACTGATTATTCAATAATTTTGATAAAGCATGGACCTCTTCCAAGGAATACTCCAGGGAAATCACATGAAAGCCTATGCCATAATACTATTTATTGATGTTGCTTATCTAGCATACAACAGGTCTTAATATTTACTTGGAAAACAAAATACACAGAATAACATCCAACTCCATAAATTCTGTATAATAGTCATATATAAAGTCAAAATAACATAAAAAAGCTTAATTAGGTTGACAGATATGACAATATCAAGATATAAATTATTAACAAAATTTAAATCATCAGCCATGCACCCTATCATCAATACGAAAGGAACCAACAGAGATAAACAGACAGGCCTCCTTGGAAATAATTTTATGATTGCCATATAGAAAACTTTAACTTGGCTTCAGCAGGATTTTAGACTAAGAGATAAAATTGTAGTCCAGTTCTGAATAGTGCATACCATAAAAGTACCTAATCCAACTAGAAAAAAGAAGTAATCTAATCAATAGATACAATAATTATCAACATATCAATTTATTGCGTTTGCTACCACTAAACATGCATGATGGAACTAAGATCACATGCATCCCAAATGAGATTATGGCAAATATTGGCAATGATAAACATCAGAAATATTGAACCCCCCAGATAACATTTTTAAATTATTCAAGCCAGGACAACAGCCAAAGAAATGAGAAACTTCCAACCACTGTAAACATATTTTGAATGGCTAGCACTGCAAATTGTACAAAATCTTAAAGAAATGGCTGGATAATCACTAGCAAAAATTCTATCCGCACATGAGGAAAGCATGATTGAAACATATCTGGGGAAGTCTCGATATTTATTATTTCTACGACTAGCCTGAACACAAGATGCTGCCTTGACTGAATGCACACGAAATGGAGAGAAAGAAGCAAATTCTAAAACTTTTACTAGAACAGAGGCTAAAAAGATGAGCAGATATACCAGACATCAAAACATATAGGGACACAAAAAAAGGGTCGTTGCCTTTTACCTGATTTAAAGCAGTGATAACTGCATAAACCACGTACAGATCAATGATCTGCAAATGCATAAACAGGAAGAAAACCCACGACTTCAGAAACCATTTTTTTTGCAAAGAAAAGATTCGGCAAATGCAGAACGTAGAGATGAGAGAAAAAAGAACGTAATGATGAAACAAGAACTTAATGAGCGAAAAAAGAAAGAGATTACCTTCACATTGGTTGGTGTCGAAGCATAAGCGAGCGTAGAGAACGAACAAGAGCCCGTGCACCAGTGGTGGTGGTTCTGGCCATTCTCAACTCTTTATGTTGCCTCCCTCCTAAAGGAATAAATCCAACCAATAATAAACTAATTCAGAATGCTATCGATAATTAAAACACAAGAAATCGTGAATGAACAATAATTTGCTGACATGAATTTCATAAGAGAAGCAAAGTTCAACTAAATCCTTCCTCATCATCAAAATAAGTTTCGATTCTTTGTGACACCACGATTATATCACCAAACATTCGAACCTGAAATATCTGAAACCCTAATCGTGATCTATGAACACAGATGCCGCGATCAGAGCATTGAAGAAGGGAATCTAAAGGAAAAGGAGAAGATTTTCTTGAGAAAAAGAGACAGAAGGAGAGGAGAAGAGGAGCAACGGTGAAGGGATCACCTCACCGGCGAAGAAGTGCGGCGGCGAAGCAGCGAGAGAAGCAGAGCTACATTGGGGTGCTTATGAGAAAAAGGATGCAATTTGTAAATCAGTGCAAAATTGGGGTGCTTACGAGAAAAATCAGAATTTATGCAAATTCCTCCCTGAACTGTTGGCATTTTCTGATTACTCCGTGTTAAAATTTGTCAATAAACCCCTCTGTTTTGCATTTTCTCCCGTCACCGCCAAAACCCTAAAGCCTCTTTCTTCCGGCATGGAAGAAGAAGAGCGACTCCTCCTGCGCCTCCTTCTCTGATTGCCGCCATCCGCCTTTCTTGGACCCCGGCCTTTAGCCCGAAGCTATGCTCCTCCTCTTCCTCCTCCTTCGCCGCCGTCTCCTTCGCTGACTAACTTGGTATTTGTGGAAGATGCCTACGAGGTGTTTGATAAAAGGCGGGGATTCAGGGTCTTCCTCAAGTTGAGATCTTGCAACGAGCTGTTGAGCCGGCTGGAAAAGTCGGGGAGGGGCGCGCTGTCAAAGAAGCTGTTTGATGATATTCTCAGAGAGGGATTGTGCCGACGGTATTCACGTTCAATATAATGATTGATTGTTGTGCAAAGAGGGGGATTTGAAGGCCGCCATGGAGTTGTTTGTGAAGATGAAGGGCATGGGTTGCTTGCCGGATTTGGTCACTTTTAACATGCTTATTGATGGGCATGGGAAGTTTGTGGAGTTGCAGGAAGCCGAACGGCTTCTTGGGGGGATGAGAGAGGCTGGTTGTGTGCCGGATCTGGTCACTTACAATGCTCTTGTTAATTGCTTTTGCAAGTATGAGCAGATGCCAAGGCGTTCAAGTATCTTAATCAGATGAGGCAGAATGATCTAAAGGCCGAATGTCGGTACATTTAGCACATTTATTGATGCGCTTTGTAAGGAGGGTATGATACAAATGGCGATCAAGCTCTTTGTGGACATGAGGATGAGAGGGCTTAAACCAAATGCGTTCACATTTACTTGTCTCATTAATGAGAACTGCAAGATGGGAAACCTTGATGAAGCCTTGTTGCTGGTGGATGAAATGGCAAGGGATGGAGTGGAGCTGAATGATGTCACTTAACAGCCTCGGTGGATGGTCTTTGCAAAAAGGGCGAGGTTGTAGAGGCAGAAGCAGTTTTCCAGGCAATGGGGAAAGCTGGAGTGTGCAAACCAGTTAATTTATACTGCTATCATACACAAGCATTTCAAAAACAAGACTTACATGGGAAGGGCTACTGATCTAATAACTGAAATGAAGGAAAAGGGCATGAAACCTGATATATCATTTTATGGTACCATCATTTGGGGCCTCTGTACCTATGGAGAAAAAAGATGAAGCCAAGGTTTTGATTGATGAGATGGAGGATGGTGGTTTGGAGCTTAATGAGGTTATCCATACAAGCCTAATGGATGCTTATTTTAAAGCAGGGAAAACTCCAGAGGCACTCAATCTTCTTCACAAAATGCTAGATTCTGGCAATCCTCCAACAGTTGTCGCTTACTGTGCTTTGGTTGATGGGTTAAGAAGGCTCGGTTCGTGAAGCAAGCTACCATTTTGATAGAATGAAGGAGTTTGGATGACAGCCTAATGTATTGGCTTACACTGCCCTGATTGATGGCCTATGTAAGAATGATCACCTGGATGAAGCCACAAAACTCTTTATTGAAATGAGCAAGAAGGGGATGGCTCCTTACAAGCTTGTATAAACATCATTGATAGATGGAAATCTGAAAAAAAGCCAAGCGTAAGGAAGCTTTTGCTCTCAGGGACAGAATGGAGCAAAATGGCCTGGAGTTCGATCTACAATTGTACACTTCTTTCATATAGGGCTTCTGTAAAAGTGGACAGATGAACAAGGCAAAGAAGACTTTCGCAGAGATGGTCAACAATGGTATTATTTCTGATGAGGCCATGTATAATTGTCTGATAAGCAATTTCAGCAAAATGGGAAACATGGAAACAGTTTTAGAATTGCAATATAATATGAAAAGGAAGGGCATTATCCTTGGTCCCCATGGTGAAGTAGCTCTCCCAAGTCAGTGCACTTAAACAATTTTTGTGAAGTTTATACTCATTCACAACATATTCTTTACCTCACTATAAAGTTGGATTGAAGAATCAGCCTGGCCACATGGTGGTTTTAATGCATGGAGTCTGTGCTACAAGAGTGCTGCCAAGATTGTTTAGATCTGTTTTATCTGATTGATTAGGCACAAATAATATTAACACAGGCTTGGTGTGGAATTATTTGCACTATATTCATCAAAGTTGGGAGCATTGTTAATTGCCATGGTCATAGAAAATGAGGTTAAGGTAGGGCTTTCAATGAAGATATAGCTTTATATATTTTAAAGCAATTTAATTTGTTTTTTATTTTTAATATTTGAAATTTTCATGCTATTGTCCAGAGTCATGCGGCTCATGCCCATCCTGTGAAGATGTGCTAGCACTGCGTCAGGCTTGTCTGACCTGTTATTGGCAAATGTACTTCCTCCTGAACACGACTTGGGTGCATAGGTTATGGTGCATAGAATGTTGATGTTGTGGATTTGGTAAGGTATGCTTGGTTCAGACACAGATTTGCGATCATTACTACCTTGTAATGCTGGAATTTTCTTTAAACACTTGTCTGTCTCATTGTTTTTATGCTTACTGATAATTTAATATGGTGATTTTCATTATGTGTTTCCATGGATTTGCTTCTGTAAATTGCACTTTCAATTTTCTCTGAAACACAAGAAAAACAACATTAGCTTTCCTGCATGTTATTTGAAAAAAGAAAAACATTAGCTTTACAGTTTGGATCCTTATCTGTTGTCTTTCAAGTATAATCAGTATTCTGGATATGCAATAGGATCTGCTCTCTCATAGAATTCAAGCTTTTGTAATGGATGACTGAATACCTGTTAATGATGGTCATTTTATGTTGTTGGTTGCATGTTTAAACTCATCCTTTTTGTACATTTCCATGAGATGGAGAGATGGAGACAATGCTTCGCTATATATATATATATGAACGAGATGATTGCACATGGTTCTTTGAATAATTGTCCTTTGTATATTTTACTGCAAGTAACAGATAGCAATCTCAACCATTTTGTCAGTTCTCTCATTCTGGATCTTTACAGTGCATCATATTGGATTGCTCCCTACCACCAAATCAGTGCAATCTGCTGCAAGCCTCTGTATTGCCCAAAAGCAGATGTTGACCTTGAAATTGCAGAATCAAGGGGAAGGAGGGTTTGGTGTTGAGTAACAGCTGGTACCATGAATGCACGCAAGCTGGGACTTTCGTACTTAGAAGTTATGCTATACAGCCATCTCCATTCTGCTTGCTCATTTTGCTAGTGATGAGCGATTGGGGTGTATGATCCAATCTTGTTACAAGGCCAAAACCATGATTGCAGAAAACTTCTGTATAGATTATACAAGACCATGGAAGAGGGAGGCTGCTTTCGAATTTGGAGTTTTATTGCCATTTCTGTTAAATTTTTGATAAATAATGGTGCAAAGAGGACTCTATCTCAGAAAAATAAGTAGTGTTGCACCATTGGTTGAATTTAGTGTCTTCCTGCCTTGACATTTGTAGTTTTGTCCTGCAGGGAGCTGTTTGAAATCTGCAGATCATTCCAGTTAGATATAAGATAGATATTCTTGATGTTCTTTACATGTTCATGTATTACAAGCAAAAAATAAAGCAGCTATGAAAGGGTTGGAAACTTTTGTTGAATGCAGCTTCTTGTTGTGTATATAGCATTTTACTGCTGATTGTGCATCATTTTAGATATGATGGAATTATATGAAGGATATGCTCCCAATGTTAAAAATACTAGGAATACAAGACTATCATATAGATTGCACCAGAGCAGTGGTGTAACAAACAGAGACAGCTGCAGGTGCTGCAGGAAGGACCCAATTCTCAGCAGGAATCTCCACAAACTCTGAAAGAATAGCCCGAAACTCATCGCCAGTCAGTGTTTCCTTCCACAAAAGCACCTCCACAATCTTATCAATGGCTTCGCGGTTGTTTCTGATATGGCTCAATGCAATCTCATATGCACTGTCTGATATCCGCTTGACAGCGGCATCAATGTCCTCAGCAAGCTTCTCTGACATTGAGTTCCTTGCCATCATTCTCATAATGACGTCCGCACTTTGTGCTGATGAGTCCGTAAGTGACCATGGTCCAATCTCAGACATTCCAAAAGTGGTAACCATCTGCTTGTGAGGAAAGGGTTTCAGAATGAAGTGTGTTTAAGGTGTTACCTGAAAATGCTGTAACTCATGCAATTTCACTTACCTGCTTGGCCAAACCTGTGATCTGTTGCAAATCTCCAGCAGCAGCAGTTGTGACTTCAGGCGCCCCGAAAATCACTTCCTCGGCAGCTCTGCCTCCAAGTCCACCAACAATTCTTGCAAACAGCTGCTGCTTGGATATCAGGGTTGGATCATCACCAGGAATGAACCATGTGAGACCTCGTGCTTGGCCTCTTGGGATGAGGGTCACCTTCTGGACTGCATCATGTCCTGGAGTTAAAGTTCTGCAATGAGAAAGATGTCAATTAGCTCCAAGACAGAAGTTTCTGGAAAAGACAAAGAGAAAGTTTATCTTGTAAAAACTACAGAAATAAGGGAAAAAAAGAAAACAATGACAAGCAGTTGATGACAATTGTCACAATTCTAGCAATGTCAAGCGCCAAAACACCAGCAGGAAGCTTCAGACGTCCTAGAAAACATGGGTTTGAAACACACTGCAATTAAATATGTTCTCAAAAAAAAAAAACACTGAGCTTGCACTGTCTCTTATCTTAATTAACAACAATATATTCTTCTCTGAAGTTACTCAAGATACATATTTAGTTAGTTTGAATTTGATAATCTACTTGTGCTCAAGCAACTCTTTGATTTAGTTCCAACAATAATATATATATAAACACACACAAATGACCACATATCTAAATGATAAACGACAATGTTCTTAAGGAGTGGATCAACGAGTAAAAAAAATTGATATATTTTTATATCAAATTACATGTCTGATGCCAGCAAGAATACAACTTTAGGAGTCTCATCAATTAATTTAGGCTAGAGTCATTGATGAGTTTTTCTACCAATGCATTCACATTAGTAGAAGTTTTGCAATTCTACACAAATAGCAGAAAGTTCCAGGCAAAAGAATTTCACTTTATAATATATGTGTAAAAAGAAAAAATGGGTCACTGCAAAAATAGGCAAGGTAATTATCCACCAGCTCCTCTAACAATAAATTGAAGGACATAACCATGTCTGCATTTATGACCGCATGCATCAGTAGTCCTTAAATCATGTTAATAATTAAATGAAATAAAAAATGGTCAACTTCACAGCATTTGGAATGAAAGAAATAGCAGAACTAGCTAATAGAGCTTCTCATCATGGATAAGCAGAAGTTTACAATTCAAAAACGACAAATCAGCATTCTTCTCATCATGGATAAGTAGAAGCTTAAATTCAAAAACGACAAATCAGTATTCTAGAGGATAAAATCAAATGCTGAAAAAGACAAAATATAGCTCATAAAAAGTAAAAGAGGAATAAAAACCAAGTTTGGTCTTACCCGCAGATAGCATGTCCAACTTCATGATATGCAACCAGGCTTTTGCTTTTCCCATCTGTCATCACTGTCCCTTCCATCCCAGCCACAATCCTGTCAATTGAGTCATCAATCTCTTTTGAAGATATTGCAGTCTTTCCACGGCGACCAGCCAAGATAGCAGCTTCATTCAAAAGATTTGCAAGATCTGCTCCACTAAAACCAGGTGTTCTCGTGGCTATAACTTCAAGAGAGACATCACCATCAAACTTTTTATTGCTAGCGTGTACTTTTAGTATCTCTGTGCGCCCACGCACATCTGGAACATCAACTGTAACCTGCCAGAATAGTGCAAATTCAAGCAACCAAAGTGGAAAGTGGTTTTGTTGAAAACTATCGGCAATAGTTTTTGAATTGTAGTTCTACGAAGAATAAAATAACCAAATATATGTACCTGTCTATCAAATCTTCCAGGCCTAAGCAACGCAGAATCTAGAATATCTGCACGATTAGTAGCAGCTATAACAATGATACCAGTGTTTCCTTCAAAACCATCCATCTCAGTCAAGAGCTGATTAAGAGTCTGTTCCCTTTCATCATTTCCACCTCCAATTCCAGTTCCTCTTTGCCTTCCAACGGCATCGATTTCATCAACAAACACAATACAAGGAGCATTCTCTTTGGCCTTCTTGAAAAGATCACGCACTCGTGAAGCTCCAACACCAATAAACATTTCAACAAATTCAGACCCAGAAATGGAGAAAAATGGGACACCTGCTTCACCAGCAATCGCTTTGGCAAGCAAAGTCTTCCCTGTTCCGGGAGGACCAATAAGAAGAACACCTTTCGGAATACGACCACCAACAGCGGTAAATCTCTCTGGTTTCTTCAAGAATTCCACCACCTCCATGAAATCCTGCTTTGCTTCTTCCACACCAGCAACATCATCAAATGTGACACCTGCGTTTGGCTCCATTTGGAACTTGGCTTTAGATTGACCAAAGGCAAGAGGAAAGCCCGGACCTCCTGGTCCACCAAGTCCACCAGAAGACCGTCTTGACAGAAGGAACAAGCCTCCAATTAGGATGAGAGGAAATGCAAGGCTTCCAATCAAGTTGATAAGAAGAGAACCAGAGTCCTCCTGGGCATTATGTGCTGCAAAATCAATATTCTTCTGTCTAAGCTTTTGGAGAAGCTCTTGACTGAGCCCTGGTAGTTGGACACGCACCCTTTGCACCCGATTACCCAGCTCAGGAGAAATGGCCTCTACAATTGCTATCGTTCCATTTTCAAATAAATCTACTTTCTTCACCCTGTCCTTGTCCAGGTACTCCAAAAACCTTGAATATGACGTGCTTGATGAAGATATGCCTTGCTCATCAGCATAAGCCTTGCCACTGCTCATTACAGCAGGCAAGCTTACTCCAACATTTCCAAGCAGTTTTAGGAATCCTCTTCTTCCTCTGTGCAACTTTGGGCCCAAAGAGGCAGTTGTCGAGATTGATTTGGACACTCTACCAAGTGGTAGGAGTCCTGCTGAAGCATTAGGATTTTTCCCATAGATCTCCTTTGTCAGTTTACTTGAAGAAGCTGGTATTCTATTAGACGTTATGCAGACAGATGAAGCTGCCATGGACTGTTATGTAGAAATGGAACACACATATTAAACCTAATACCAGTAGTATGTTGTCAAAGTTTATAGACCTAATAAACTTGTTCTTCACATTAAGAAGCAAGAAACACAGAGGAGTGTACATTCAAATGCAGAATGATAAATGCTGCAAGAGATTTATGTAACAAGTTACTGACTTGGCTTGTTGGTAAAGAGGATCTCAACATCTGATAACTGAAAGGCGATCAACTCGAATTTTCTTGGATGGTAGATTCAAGAAAAGAGATTAGCAAGTAACTGAGAAGGAAAAATGAATGAAACCCCTAACGGGGCTAGGTTTTTAGGTTAATGGAATGAAACCAACGAATAGAGGTAAGTCATAAACTAGAAGTTTACGCCTAAACTATGTAGGATAAACAATTATTGGCCATTTATTGTCTGCTCCATTTTTTTGAGTTTATTTATTTTCTGCTCTAAAAATCTCTATTTTCACCAAATTCAACAAATCTCATATTGAAACAAAACAATCCAGAGACCCCAAAAGATTTCGTGCATTCAACCGAACGCAATACTCGCCAAATCGAACACGAATATTCGGATTCGTCAGCGAAACAGCAAATCCAACACATTGCGAAGCCAAAAAAAACTCACATTTGCACGAATCAAACTCAAAGAAATCTATAAAAAAACAAGAGGTTCATCGAAATCCATGCCTGCGAGTGACGAAGATAGGAGAAATCCTTGGTCGAGGGAAGCAATCGGGGAGCTAGCTAGGGTTTAAACAGAGCGAGAGGGAGGGGATTTCAGGTGGGAAGCATTGAACGCAGTCGATTTTTCTCGCGCTAGAGAGAGGGTCGGCTAAGTGGCTTCAAATTATTAGTTTTATATTTATTTATTTATAAATAAATTATTTAAATATTATTATTTATAAATAAATTTAAATTTTATTATTATTAAAATAAAATTTTATAAAAAAGATATTAAACTTTTTAAAATTTAGAATTTCAAATTTCGAGTTTAATATTTATATATTTATAAATAAATTTTTTGAATATTTTTATTTATAAATAGGTCCAAATTTGTAAATATTTAAACTTATTTATAAATTAAAATAATCAAAGGAACTATTTGTAAATGTGCAAATATTAAACTTGCAATTTTAAATTTAAATTTTAAAAACTTTCAATGTCTTTTTTGTAAAATTTTATTTTAAAGATGATAAAATTTTGGACCTATTTATAAATAAAAATATTCAAGGGGTCTATTTGTAAATGCATAAATATTAAACTTGTCATTTGAAATTTTAACCTTTAAAACCTTCAATGTCCATTTTTTAAGATTTTATTTTAAAAATGATAAAAATTTGGACTTATTTATAAATAAAAAAATTCAAGGGGTCTATTTGTAAATGTAAAAAATATAAAACTTGTAATTTAAAATTTTAAGTTTTAAAACCTTCAATGTATTTTTATAAAATATTATTTAAAAATAATAAATATTTAGACTTATTTATAAATAGAAATATTCAATGGTTCTATTTGTAAATATACAAATATGAAACTTGTAATTTCAAATTTTAAGTTTTAAAACCTTCAATGTCTTTTTCGTAAAATTTTATTTAAAAAATGATAAATATTTGGACCTATTTATAAATAAAAATATTCAAGGGTTATATTTGTAAATGTACAAATATGAAACTTATAATTTCAAATTTTAAATTTTAAAACCTTCAATGTTTTTTTGTAAAATTTTATTTAAAAAATGATAAATATTTGGACCTATTTATAAATAAAAATATTCAAGGATTCTATTTGTAAATGTACAAATATGAAACTTGTAATTTCAAATTTTAAGTTTAAAAACCTTCAATGTCTGTTTTGTAAAATTTTATTTAAAAAATAATAAATATTTGGACCTATTTATAAATAAAAATATTTAAGGGTTTATTTTGTAAAAACAAAGATGAATATTATAATTTCAAATTTTAAGTTTTA